>PVJX010031668.1:0-21039 GCA_004027295.1 Dolichotis patagonum
TAAGCAATAATTTAGTTTTCGATAGTGCTCTTAACTGTTTTTATTACTTTTATTCCCAGAATGTAATGCTTTTGATGCTATTATCAAAGGCATATTTAAATTTTTAGTTTCTAATTATTCATGGAAGGTGTGCAATGTAAACAATTTTTTATGTTGACCTTCATGCCACAGCTTTCTTAAGTTTATTGATCAATTTTAGAAGGTTTGTTTCCTGGTAAATTCCAGGGTTTTCCAGCAAATAACCATAAAATAACCATAGTGATAGGCTTACTTCTTTTTCAAGCTTTATATTTATCAGGGTTGGTTTTTTTTTTTTTTTGTCCATGCTATAAATTCCAAAACACTATTTTAATAATGATAAAATCAACATCCATCTTTTTAAAAAATTATGCATAGTTTTACAAACTAATAGTTTCACTGTGCATTTTCATGTATGCATATATTGGAATGTGATCACACCCACCTTCCCTGCTCACCTCTCTTGCCCTCCCATTGTCCCTGCTTCCCCAAGGCCCTTACTCTTTCCCAGATGTTCCTCTGCTACTCTCAGGTTATCTTTTCATCTGCCGTGTTCTAAATCCTCGGAAGAAAGTATTGCACTCGGTATTTCACTGTGGCAATTAACGCACAGTGTCAATTTGACTTTGCAATCTGCTCTAGTGCATTGGTGGCACACACTTCTGGCTACATCTGAGTGGGCCATGGAGGCACGACCAGGAAGTGTGTATCCAGTGCATCTCCCCTTCCTGTGTGGCATTCCTCCCCTCTCCTGATGGTTCCTGACCATCACGAACGAAGCACCTTTTCTCTGTTATGGCCTTCTAACATGGTGTTTCTACTTTGGAGTCAGCTGTCCTTGGACTAAATCCTCCAAGACTGTGAGCCACACTCAACCTCTCCTCCCTTAGATCGTGCGTTTGGGGTATTGTCCAGCAACTGGGAAGCAGGCTAATACATTCCCTGACCGAGTACAATGCTGGCTGTGGGAGCACAGTGGATTCACTTTACGAAATTGATAAGTTTTCTATTATTTTCCTCTTCTGCTAAAACTTTGTTACTCATAAAAACTTCATCATATGGTTCTTTTTGTATCTTTTGAGTTCATCGTGTGGTTTTTTTTTTTCCTTAGTTCTATGTGGAAAACAGTATCAATTAATTTTCAAACATTACACTTTGTGATGCTAACATAAATGTCACTTTGCTGTGTACTAGGTTTTTTTTTTTTTTATTGCTGCCTTTGGTTTGGATGTCTCTATCCACCTGTTTGTAACAAATATTGGTGTTACTTTTAGCCCAGATAACTGGGGAACTGCTCCCTCTCCACTCACCTGAACATGGCGACACTCCAGGGCCAATCCTCCTCCCATTGTTTTAAGAGAAGCAAAAATACGGATAACAAAGACCCAAGAAATTTCTAAAGCTCCAGGCACACATTTATTACATACAGTGGTCCAACCCATGGTAATCTTTTCCCCATCTCAAAACGCATCAACAGTTCATACGCAGGGACCACATGTCACGCATGTAATTAGAAGACAATTATGGGAAAGTCATGTACACTAGATGCCCTTGAAATGACTCAGCACTCTGTAAACCCTTTGTCAATCACATCCAGAGAGCCAATGAGAGGCATGGTGGGTGGGCCACACTTCTTTTAAATCTAAAAGCCTTCTCTCTTCTTTGCTGTCCTTCTTTCCTTCCTATTACCCCCACTGCCCCTGTACCACTTCTCCATTCACCTTTTTGTTTCTGCTGGCACAAACCTGCTTGCTCTGAGCATACCTTCCGCGTTATCTTCAATAAACGCAGCTGCTTTTTTCTTTTACCAATGAGTATATACTCATAATTCTTTGACATACACAGGAATCTGAAATCTATCTCTTGGACCTGTCATCCACTGTATCACTCTGACCTCACAAAATGCAGAGTGCCCTCTACTTCTGTTTTCTGAGGGTGTATGGGGCAATTCCTATTTTACAAATTCTAAAATACGCAACTGGAAATATCTGCAACTAGAATGTCTCTTGTGATCACAAAGTATCATAAGGGAGTTTTAGTCACGCTACAAATGTTGTTACGGCACAAAACCGATGGCTATTTAATGGTAACAAAATGTTATCAAATTAGAATATTTGTGTCTTGGAATAAAACTTTTCCTGCCAACCAGTCCCTATCTAGTAGATACTTTTTGCAGAAAATGGTCAACAAATAGGATATAAATGTACATATGGCTATATATGTGTGTGTGTGTGTGTGTGTATAATATATATAAAATATATATTTACTTATTTATATTGACATCAATCCATCTGTATCTCACTTTATGATTTTTAGAATTCAACCCCCCAGAGCAACTTGAAATATTTTAGTAATACATTGATTTAAGTTTATTAAAAACTTTTAAACAGGAAAACATGAAAATAAAACTTATAATCCTACTACTTAATATACCATTTTTAATATTTAACATTTTTGATCAATTTTATTCCTACATATATATATATATATATATATATATATATATATATATATATGACTGCAAGAAAGAGGAAGAGAGAGAAATGAGTGTATATGTGCACATCAATTAAAATTAAGATACATCACAAAGGTTAGGGCAGTAGAATAAAAATAGGAGGATATATTCATAAAGATTGTTTTGGAGCTCTGGGCATCAAGCTGAGAATAACAAGAAGGAAATGGACATAAGAATATGACAGTATCTAAAATAAAAGCAAATAGGTTTATTATGTATCCTTATTAAAGTCTGTTTTTTATTAAGAGTGCCCAGAAATCCATGCTGTTTTTTAAAATGTGTCAGCCTTTGAAGTAGGTGAACAGTTTCAGTGTTACAAAGGAGCAGAGTCTTAAAATTATGTAAGACATACAAATTATATACACCTATAACACTAAAATACCCATTGACGATGATCAACCCTTACACACACACACACACGAGCGCGCGCGCGCCTGGATTTAAGTTTTGGTGAACTGAATGGTGTATTGTAGGCCCTGGGTTTGCCAGTGTGATTCTTAGTCCACAAAGCTCTTGCATCTGGCCCCATGATGGCTGTTTTCTCAGTTATCTTAATCAGACATCCATCATGACCAAGGGCACCGGGATGTCCAGTGTACTTCCTTACTGCTGACCCATGATAACAAAGGGACATCATTGACTTTGATGTTCCAGTGTCATGCATTTGACCCTGTGAGGTTGTTTAACACTAATAACCAAGGGCGTAGAAGGGAGAAGTTTAAATCAGTTTTAAGACATCTCTCACTGTGGACACTATAAGAGAATGCCAGTGCAGGTATCCAGTTGATATGAAGGCACCTGTTTTGAATGCTAAGGGAAGTTATTTTCACTTATTTTTCAATGTACAAATTAGTGAGTACCCATCTCATCTGAGTAAATGGTATTGCTAAACTGTGAATTTTGGTTGGATTCTACAGCCTGAGGATATCTTAGTCAGTTGGAGGAGATTTGGAACAGCCAATCAAAACAACTTACAGGGGTGAGGGAGGAGTTGTGCAGGATACTGTGCTACCCAGCACATCTATAATGGCTCACAAAGTCAGAACCACAGGCAGCATGGAAAGAACACAAAGTAGTGGGGCTAGGGGCCCACTTGCCAGCAACAGGGGGCATGGGAACAGAGGGCGCTGAGGGTGCAAGGTGAGGCAGAGTCAGCATAATGACTGACAGAGCAATTTCATGTATCTCTAGTTTGCTTTTGGAATGGTTTACAGAGTCAGGCAGTGGAAAGTATAATGTACAACTGGGCAAGGGACACAACGAATTAGCAAGCACGGTGTCTCTGACATCACTTCTCTAGTCTAAGGATGCCAAAGGTGCTATCACCTCTCAGTTTTAAAGACAAACCAAATTTAGAAATGGCAAGTCCAAACACAAAGGCAGGCCTGTCTGAGAGGTCATCCCAGGAGCCTGCTTCCATCACGTCCAGTCTAACCAGTATCGTGGGAGAGAGGAACGCCACTGGGAATGCCTCTGGGAAGAACAGGTTTGAAGGACTTAGATCTGATGGTTTTCCTCCAGTGTCCTGATGACCTATGATGAACTATTCTCCTGTAGAATAAAACACAAAGAAGAAAATGAAATAAATTCAAATGCATCCTTGAAAATAACATTTTCAGGGCCTCTACTGTGGCAGAGTAGAGAAAATGTGCACAGAAATAAGCATGCAGAGATAAAGAAATGGTATCTACCCTTGAAGAGTTTCTCAGCCTATAGGAAGAGCCAACACAATGGTGTGATGTGATTTTTTTAATCTTTTACAAATACACAAATCAAGGACCCACATAAAACATTGGTAAGATAAATATAACTGCAGACAATTGGGTCATTTCATAATATTAATGTGACTCTTTTGCAGCCATCCCTCTGTAACTGTGTTGGTTGAATGACCCTCAGAACATGGGATTTTAGTGAACAAATGGCGTTATTTTCATTTCATTTTGGTCACTTTGGCATTCATTGCACAGTATCACACATTTGTATCTTACCAATATAAGGTGGTTTTTTTTTTGTGAGAGAAGTACCACAAATGCTCTCTCCATATCAGAAAAAAGCTTAAAAACCATAACCAACTAATGTACAAATTGGACTCCTTCAAATGCTCAATTCATTGCTTCCCAATTAAAGGAAAATGTTCTTGACTTTCTAAAAGGTAGAATGTTTTTCTTTCTAGTGTTTCCACCGGTCTATATTGTCAACAGCTAAAAATCTTTCATGGTGTTATTGTTCCTGTTAGCAGCAGTCTGAAATTACCAGCAGTTAACGAACAACACTGCTCTTCTGTGTCGCTAAGCAGTGGGACACTCATGAGTCTTTCCACAATGGGAGATTCAATTCTTTCAAACACTTTTCAGCACCTCTGGGATGTTCTGTGTGTCTCTAACCCAACCCAGGATGAAGAACCATCATCGGCCCAGGGCTCTATAATACGGCATGGTAAATTATGTTCCAAATTGCTAAAAGAAAAACGAAACATGTTATAACATGGCATCATTTGAAAACTGGATGCTTTTTAAAAGTTTAAGTATGACCAGCAAAACTAATGATTCTAATATTATATTTACCAACACCATAAACTAGGATCTGAGAGATAGGACATGATGTTCTGTATCCTGAATATCTGTCCAACACAAAAGTCTTGGAATCAATAAAAAAATCAATTCCTTACAGAAACGGACAAAGTACATCATAACCTAAAAGCTAAACTGACCAAAAGTATTTTAAACATATATAAGAGAAAGATGCTGTTTTTGACATTTCCCATTTTAAAATATAAACACATTGATGTACTTTTAATACTATAAATCAGCTAAAAGAGAATAATATTTTTAAAGGGTGGGATACTTTTTGCTGAAGTAAACAAAACAGAAGAGCTGTCCAGGAAACCAAACATTACTATGCATGAGAAGCAGCATGTTGCTTTCATTACAGAAATGAGCAGCTCCAAAGGCACCAGACACGCGACGTCCAAACGCCCTCTGAGTGCATCCCGTATGCTCAGCTGCTCCTCCAGGGCTGTCCGGGACACCACCAAGAAGAGCGCCCAGAGGTCCTCGCCATAGCAGCTAAAGGAGGGTGCTCTCCAGAGTGCAGGTCAAAGTAGGAGAGCTCTGCGTCCCCACACTAGCCCCAAACACACGTGTGCACGCGCACTCTCTCTCTCTCTCTCTCACTCACACACACACACACACACACACACACACACACTATAATGGTGGACATCTAGAATGTCCTGCAAAAGTCTCATGTAGTCAGAATAGAGAAGTGAAGCTTTGGGAAAGTGGTTAGAGGTACGAGCCTCCCCAGTGGATTAACCCATTGATGAATTTATGTGCTATTCAGAGGCGGGCCTGACTGAGGGAGGCGGGCTCCTGGGTATGTCCTGGAAGGGTATATTCTTGTCCCTGGCTCCTCTCCACTCTTCTTGCTCCTTGCTCCAGTGAGGACAGCAACTTTCCTCACCGCGTCCTTCTGCTATGTGGTTGCTGCCTTGGAAGTAGCCTACCATGGAGCAAACCCTCTGAAACCATGAGCAAAAATAAACTTCTCTTTCTTTAGGGTGCAAATGCTGGGTATTTTGTTCCACTGACACAAAAGCAACTAATATATAGGCACACCCATTGTCTACAAACACACACACACACACACACACACACACACAGAAACAAATACATATAAACACACACAGAGACATGAAGATACATTAAAAAAAGGTGTGATCAAAACTAGAGTAAATGTTTAAATTTTTTCAAAACATATTACAGTAGAAGAGACATTGCAGTTAATCTCTCTAAAAATATGCCCCACTATCACTGAATACATTTATGCCATCATTTTTGCCATTTTCTGAAGCAGTCTAGAAGCCCTCTTTCATGAGGGTTTTCATGATGTATAGTAAAAAAATATACAGTAAATGCTGTCACTAAGTGCCAGTCAATAGAAATTCTTTACAGGCTCATAAAAACCTGACACTGTGTCCTTATACACTTTATTCACTAAATCTGGCACCATACAACTCATGGCTCTTGCCAAAGTTAAAATGACCACAAAAGGTAAACATTTTAAATAGATCCAAGACATGGAATCCGGCAGGACAATGCAGCTAGATACACTCACAAAACAGGTCTTCCAGAACTGCTTCAGAAAGTAGCAAGAAAGATAACATAAGGGAGTTCAAAGCGAGACAGAATATTTTGATAGGAATTAATAGCAACATGTCTTTTACCATAATAAACTTTTCTTTAAATATTCATCATGTTTTTTTCAGCATACCTCATACATATACAGACTGACACACAGACATAGATACACATATACATAGTTGCACACACATGCACAACCACAGATCCTTATACACACATAGACACAGGGCTCCATAGCACACATACACAGAAACAGATGCACGGATACACAGTTATATACCAGCACGCGCGTACACAGACACACACACACACACACACACACCCTCCCCTCACATACCCACAGTGTGTACCTGTGAATGACCATGTGTCCCTATTCTGGCCTTCCCTTTCTGCTTGGAAAGAGGGACTGTCTCATCCCACCTGGTTTTCATGGAGGCTGTGCCTGAAAATGTATGAAAAATAGAAGGCAAAGCCCGGCGAAGAGCGGGAGAGAGGGAAAGGTAATGTCTTCTGCCAGGTGCGCCCAGGTGGCTCTGCCTTTCAGCAGGAGGGGAAACATCACGTGCTGGGGACTGAAATAACTCCCAGGACTTACAAACAGCTCACCCCCAGCACAGACAATGAGCATCCCTTCAAAAGAGAAGCACAATGTCGCAGGCTAGTCAGGTCTTGTGAGGGAGAATTGCTGGTACTCTGGGTCAGCCTGGAGTCCCCAGATTAGGGTGGGTGGGGTGCCACGCACAGGAAGCCCAGAGAAGCAGACACTGTGACTGCGGGATGTCGGTAGTTAGTTCCCTCAAACAGACCTCCCCTACAAGTTAGGAAGTTAGAGACTGTGGTCGAGTGCCAAAGAAAACGTTGCCCTGAATTAATACTCCAGAAGGATTCATTTTGTAGCCTGGGGATTCTAAGCATCTCTGAGAAAATCCACAGTCAAAACTTGAACTTCACAGAGTGGGCAGCGAACGCGGACTCACCATACATGGTACTAACAGAGATCAGAAAGCCTGCCTTCTGCAGCAGCAATGCCTTGATCCTTCTTTGGCTCCCTGCGTTCTCAGAATAAAGTTCTCCCCTTTACAGACAGGAGCAGAGTTCTCCGACCAGCCATACCCTCCTTTTCAGCACTGTCTTGGAGTCTCTCCTAGCATTCACCTATCTCTTTGGTCGACGTCACCACGTATTCACACAATTTCCTCTCTGGCTAACAGTCTTTTATGCACACTTCTACCAGTCAGAACTAAACCCTTCTTTAAGGACCATCTCAAACACTGCTTTCTCTGACATCTGTCTGCTTGCTCCTTTACAACAGGACCAAACAGGTAAATATCTCCAGCAAAAGCCACCTGACGTAGGGAGCTGAACAGCTAGGAATCAGCACCTCTCTTAATCACAGTGTTGAGTAGAACTCAGTTGCCCAAAATAAAACGGGGTACCAGGTGATCCAAATCACATGACCTGGTGCTCCAAAGAACAAGTGACCAAAGGCCTCCAGAGTGCCAACAAGATGCTATATCCCCCCCAACCACCACCCCTGTGGAAATGGTGCTGCACAGCAGCAAGACAAGGAACCAGGAGACAGCAAGGTGTGCTCAAAAAGAAAAATGAGTGGGACCCATGTGAGCCTGGCATTCGAGCCAGATTCTAAAGAGCCATGTGTGTCTGTCCAGAAACATCAGCTTCGGTTTAAGATATGAACGAGTCATGCACAGGAAAATAGTCATCTCATCCTGCATTGAAAGCAATCACTGAGAACAGAGGAAGGGTAGAGTTGAAACATACTGAAGACATAAAAGGCAAAACCCAGGATTCTCGGTATGGGGAACCGGAGAGAGGAAGAATTGAGAATAGCTCTAAGGGTTCAATGCAGGGTATTTGATGCTTAAAAACACATGGAGTGCAAGGAGCACGGGTTGAAGAAGAGGTAAAAAGGGCCTAGGGAGAACCCAGGTGGAATTGTCCCGGGAGTGACACTGGACAGATGAACACCAGAGACTCAGATTGGGGCCACTAGAAAACAGGTGGTGACCTCACAGAGCAAGAGCACAGCCACCATGAAAGAAAGCACACAGAGGAAGGGCACAGCACAGCCAGACTGCCACAACGGTGACTGCCAACACTTACAGGAGAATCAAGAATGCTGGAAAGCATTAAAAACCATCACTTTTCATCTCAGTTCCTAAGATAACTAAGTGTGGGACACTAGAAATATTTGCAGTGATTTAGAAAAGCAACCAAACTTTATTAAATAGCTTCTGTGTGCAAAGTACCTTAAGTATGGCAAGATGGATGGAAACATGACGATAACTTGTTAGAAACAGGGTCACCATCAAAAATGCATATGTGGCAGTGCATATTTTTATTTAAATGCATATGTGCCCTACTACTGTCCAATTCTTCTATAACAGGCAAAGGGTTGGGGTTACTGTTGCCCAATACAGAATTACAATGGTTTATAAGGACAAAAATGTGACTCTCTCTGCCTCCAGCTACCTATGCAGGCCCCCAAAATGTGTTATGTGTATTTGGAGAGGACATGGATAAGGAGCCTCCCTAGAAATCACAGAAATACTGTATTAAATCATTTCAAGTAATCTGAAGGTACCCTGGCGTTACATGTCTTCTTTGCAGTCTGAAACTATTGTCCTAAAGGAACCATTTAGACCTGTGTCCTTCTCAAGATTGCTGGTTAAAGGTTCTTCTTGAAGAACAAAGAGAAGGTTGAACCTCTCATTACAAACAAAGTTATAATTCAATGTTTCTGCATTTCCTCCGATGTGTTTCGTGCTAGCGACACATCAGGAGCAAGCAGACTATCATCCCCGGGATGCGATAAAACCACATTTTGGCAAAATAAAGCAAAACAAAAATTTGGCCTTAGGAAAGCATGAGTCATCTCTGTGATCCCTCCAGCTGTGCTTTGCACTGGGGGTCATAAATCACGCGTAAATAATAATCACCAAAATTAAATGTGTGGATACTGGATGATTCTTTGTCACTGTTGCTCACTAATAACAGTAATTTGATTCAGTAAATTGTATTGATATCAAATGTTTCTCATAGGCAGCTTTCAATTAGCAGGTCATGGATTCCATCTTCAAATGATCTAATATCATACTTGATATTTCCTCTCATCATATTTTGGAAAGTTGCTCTCCCTTTAAATTCCTAATGCCTTCTCTCTCCTTTTTTTGTTTTGGTTTTCCTTTAAGGACCAGCTCCACACTGAACTGCACCACTACAGACAGCCCCGAAGCATGGCCCAAATAGGGTGGTATTACCCGACAGAGTGTGGTACTGAGGCAGGCAGGGACTCTCGCGGGGACAGGGGGCCCGAGGGGGATTCCCCAGCCTGACTCCATGGCCTGTTAACCAGTGGCGATGAACACCTGCCTTTCCCCCTCCTCCCCTGGCGATCTGCAGCATGCATCCTTCACCTATTCCCTACTCCCATGGCCAGCACTGGGTGCCGTGACAGGGGGGACAGGGTCTCCAAGGACAAGAGAATCTCTGCCCCATACCTTCCGCAAGGAAGAAACCCCTGAACATCCAGGGAAGACAATGATGAAACATTCCACGCTCGTGGCCCAAAAGTACCAGACGCTAGCCCGCCCCAGCACCGCCTGAAAGCTGGGGCCTTTCCTTTGTTAGGGTACAGGCCAGTGCTGTCACCTGGTGCAGTCACCCTCTCCCTTACTTCCTAGGCCCTCACTAAAGATGATGCCTACATCTGCACGCTCCAGCTTCAGTTTGCATTTCTGTTATCATCACCAGGACAGATGTTCCCTCACTTCTATGATCAGCGCTGCCTGTCTTCGTCACCCCAGTGCCAGGCTTTTCTCAGCAGTGATGGTCTCTCACTTTCTGCTACTTACTGGACTTTGCAAGGTGTGCATAGGTGGGGCTCAGAACTGCTCCCCCATGGTAGCAGGGTGCCCGGCAGCAGCCAGATGAAGCACAGGGTACAGAATGACGTTCTGACTCCATGGAGATTGTGTGGGCCTAGAAAATCCACGGCACCCTGCTTGGCCCTGCTAGTTGCCAGCACTACTGCTTTGTCTACCCAAACTGGAGAAGCTGCTCACAGCAGACACCAGCAAACCCCTCAAAAGGCCACGCTGAGCCAACAGAACCTTCCTCCCGCTGGACGGCTGCTGTGCACACCTGTGGCACCCACCTTCCTCCTTCCTTCTTGAAAAACAAAATGTCACAACTGCAGATGTACAGAGTCGTGTGTCTCACACCACACAGTGACCTCCTCCTGGTTCCAGATCAGGACTGCCTTAAACATGCTCTGTGAAACTGAGCATTTACAAGGTTTTAGCAACCAAGTTTTAAAAATGCAAAAAGAAACAGATAAAATTAATTTTAATAATACATTTTATGTAGCCCGATATGGCCAAAACATTACCAGCTCAATGCGTACACACTGTAAACTATCACTCAGAGACAGGATCCAGGGCTCGCCGGCCCAGCCCCACTGCTGATCCACACCTCCCGTGCACGATGCGCCATTTCGTATTCTTTCTGCGTCAGCTCTTCCTATCCAGCATACCTTTCACTTCATGACCATGTCCACTGGGGCCAGTCACACTTCGAGTGTACACAGGGCCAGCTGGACCTGACCCCATCATCACCTGTAGGGTCCTGGAAACTCCTCTAAATGACTTTGGCTTTGTGGTAGGAACCACAGCACGTCTGTTAGCTGCTGGCCCAGGAGCAGGCCAGGCCACACTGGCTCCGGAGTGATTCCTGGGGATCCTGACTTCCTACATTACTCCGTTTTCTGGTCCTAATGACACAGTTCCACAGACAGGGTAAGTTATAAAGAAGAGTGGTTGGTTTTGGTCCCCAGTTGTGGTCCAGTGTCAAGAGGTCACATTAGGAGCTGGCCTTCCCTCTGGCAGAGTCAGGCCGTTATACAGCAGGAAACAGGGTACATGCATGTGTTTCTTCGGGTTTCTGTCCTCCTATTAATGCCATCGGAATTCAATCATGATTTACCCATTCCTCACCACCTCCTAAAAGCTGCACCTCTAGATACCACAATCAGAATAAGTTTCCACCTTCTTAATTGCTCACAATGGGAATTAAACTCCAGCATGAGTTCTGGGGGTACAAACATATTCAAACCCTATCACCCCCTGTTATTTCTGTGTACTGCAAAGTCTAAAAAGAAAACTGTAAAATACATAGGGATAGAACCTGCCTCCTGGTGACTTTTAGGGGCTCTTCAAGCCTAAAATTACATACAGTCACAGTGACTCTGAAGTTGCTGGGCAGATTAAATGCCCAACAGATATGAGTGTCCTTTGCTTAGAACTGCTCACAGCATGACATGTGGTTCTCTCCTTGTGATCTGCAGCACAGCAGATTCAGGTGAGGAAGCCAAGCAGATCCATAAGAGAGCTGCAGCCAGTTCACAGCATCCAATGCATCTCAACCTAGATTACACATGTGCCGTGAGGCAGAGCTAGCAGACACCTTGAGCACTAGGATTGCTGCTTTTTAATATTCTACGTCCAACTGCCATAGGAAAGTGCTCTTCACTCTCCAGTTAACATGGTGCAGCCTAGTGGTCAGCAGGTTGTGAACCTGACCCACCGATGTCCCCATGTATCTACTGGGTGAGCCCTGTATACATTCTGTAAAACTCCCCCGACACACACAGTCAATATTTTGCTTCCTCCCTATAGAAGCCAAGTTACTGGAAGTGAGCTGGCTGCAGTTACTGCAGACAATGCTTCTGAACACTAACCCTGAAATCCGCTGTAACAACAGGAAGGGCACACATACCAGCCACTTCCATATCATGGCATGGTGCCCAGCGGGATCATCTCACAAAGCCCCAGCACAGAGTCGCTAGCCAAGGTCTACGAAGGATGTTTCAGGAGAAAACTACACCCATGAAAAAGACCTGGGGCAGGTGTTCAGTCTTCACACCTGTGAATTGTGTGAAGAAAGGACCTGGGTGACGTAGTACCCGGAAGAGGAGAAGTCACCCTGCCTGTGGGCTCGCACTCCCCTAGGGCTCTGAAGTGCTCTGTGTCACAGCAGAAGGATGCTTTCCTCCCAGCAGTGACCCACAACTCGCTTCCCCCGCCCATCTTTCCCTTGAATAGCTGGCGGGCTTGAGGCTGGAACTGGACCGTTGGCGCACTTTGTCCTATCGGCTTCAGCTTCACTAGCGCCTGATGTCACCCACAGCAAATGGGAGGCAGGGCCCTGTTAGAACAGAGGCAAGAGAAAGGGGAGCCCCCTGGGCAGAGGCACGCTCGCTCCCCCCACACCAGATATTGCAACTCGTTCAGGTTTCTGGGTCACCAAGGAGCCCCAGTGGCAGAGCCAGGACACGAGGTCTTCAGTTGCTGTACCAGCCTCCACCCGCAGAACAGAGCAGATAAAGACTACCGTGTGTTTCTGGCACAGGGCTGGCTCTCTCCTCCCTCCAGATGAGCCATCCAAACAGCCAGCATTTGACTGTGTTCATTTCCCCCACCCCCATCAGTGTAACAGAGTCAAGAGCGTGCACTTTGAAGTTAGACAGCTCTGCCCCGCTTGGCGGGATGTTTAAGCATGTTGCACAACCATCCAACGCAAAGCATTTTTGTGAGGATTAAATGAGTTCATACAAGTTTCAACCCTTAAGAATGGCTCCCAGGAGTACTCCACAAATGTAACCTATCCTGACTTCTTTGTTCCCATTACCACCACCATCACCGTGGTAATTGCTATTTGGCAGGCATTGTTCTTGGAAAGGGAAGAAGGGACACAAAACCAAACGCAACCCACAACTGACCTGGGAGCACAGCCCTCGCTGTCTAGTGAGGGGACAGCTGTGTGACACCACGGCTGGCACTCAGCATAGCACAGCTGGCAAACAGGGATGAGCCCCAGAATCACGGGGACCCCTCGGAGCTCGGCAGAGGTAAGGAGTAGGAAGGGTGACACCAGCGGACACTCTCTTGCTCTCTGGGCCCAGATCCATTCTCCAGTCTGGGCTCCAGTCTTCAGACAACTTTTGGAGCCTTCCTTCTCTGCCTCTCTGCACTCTTCCTTTGGACACAAACTACCTTGGAAGGAGACCCAGCCTCAAACATCTCATCTCCTGGCCTGGCTAACGATCCACTACACTGATCATTGGAAGGAGTTCTTTTCCAACTAATATCAACAGGAAAATGTATGACTATTTGAAGTAGAAAATTCAAGGACTGCACAACCATAACCAGCACAGTGGAGTCAACAGAGCTCTGCGCTGCAAACCAGGGGCTACACTGTGACTTGGGTTTGGGGACAGATGGACGCAGGCACAGATCTCCCAGGTCACAGTGAAGGTGGAACAGGCAGCTGGATGGTGGACCAAGCTGCCTGCTTTTGAACTGCAAGCTGCTGCGCGGAACTCCTGAGGTGCCACTGTGGACATCAGGACTCCTCTGACTCCTCGTGGTGTCCGGCAGGAGACCGAGCACAGCGTGCCCTCCTCAGCAGACAGACACCCTCCCAGCACCCGCACCTCCTCTGCACCTCCGAGCACAGGGCTGCGCCTGAGGACCTGACCTGAGTGCGCAGCCTCCTGGCCTCGAGGGCTGCCCTGAGGAGCATGAGCAGGAGTGCTAAGCACCCGATACCCTCTGGCACTACCTTAGCCTGATATGCAAACAGCCTGCAGGCTGCCAGGGCAGCGCCCTGCAAGAGGGCAGGTTCCTTAGCATGAAACAGGGAGAACACTTCAGTCAGAAGTGTATTTTCTTTAGTGCATTTTTCCTTTTTCCAGGCATTCATTTTAAGAGCACTGGTTTAGTTCTCAAGTCCATGACAGCACAGGCCTTCCAACACCAACAACGCAGACGTCTCAGTTCTCTGACTTACAGACCTGTGTTCGTGACATGACTGCTTTTTCCCCTTCAGCTAACTCCCTCAGAGTTACTCACTTGGGGCGATTCCAGGGCCAGGGGCTGTAAAAGACAGATCAAGTGAAATCACCTCTGCCCATCCCGGCCCTTGCACCATTGGAGCCCCCACCCACTCATCACTGCAGAATGCTATGTGCAATAATTGCTCATGAACAGGAAAGAGGTCAATAAGGAAAGGGCAGGATGAAGGAGGTCCCAAAGCCCCATTCCACTGAGGGTGAGAACTACAGACTGCAAAGACACAGAAATGAACAAAGGCTGATGATCTCGGATCCCTCCTGCCCAGGGCAAGACTCTTTGTTCCCTCCACCCTTCCTCCTCCACAGATCCCCATGCCAGCCCTGCTCAGGAAGCCTCCGCGCAGTGGCCGGTGCTGACCAGTGTCTGTGCTGAACCAGACACCCTTAGGATGGGGTAGCTGCCATCCCCTTACCTCTGGCTCCTCGTAAAGAAAGTGGTGACTGAAAGGGGACTAGACAGCAGATGTCCTGGTTAGGGGACCTCAGGAACATGACTACAAGAACCCAAAAGAGAAAAATAAAGACACTGTATAAAACCTTTAAAACTCCACCTAGTCTGCTGAGGTTTTGTTAAAAATAGTGCATCCTCACTACAGGAAATGAGAATGAACCAAGAAGCCAGCTGATTGCCTACATTCCTACCAATGAGCACTGCTGGTACTGGTTGACATGTTTACTTTCAGAATCTGAAAAGTCTGCTAAACATCAATACTTCCACTACACCACCACTTATATTTCCCTAAAGTTACTATTAGTCCATTCTCTTTTGCTATGGTAAAACACCTGAGGACAGGTACTTTAAAAAGATAATACGTTTACTGAACTCACAGTTCTGTAGGTTCAGGGCATGGCGCTGGAATCAACTGTTGGGATGGTGACAGGGGAGTGGGTAAAGAAAATGCTATATAAGAAATTTTAATTTCCATTTAAAAACAACAATTATATAATATCCTATGCAAAGTGCCATAGGAAAAATTTTAAAAAGACTGTAGAGCTCCCAGATTGTTTGCTTCCATCTCCCACCTTCCCAGTACCATCTCCAAGGCCCCCATCACCTCCCCGGGGCCTGGTCCCCCACCTTCACTTCTTCCCCCTCTGCCCCCCCATATATGCCCCCACAGACCCAGCTCCCAGGGTTCTCTCATGTTTACTTGGATCTAAGTTTCACTTCCAATGAGTAACAAAAAAACCTGGTTTATAGGAAGCAGCACCTAGCAGTTAAGATTTTGCCCTGTAAACAGCAGGCTACACTTCACACGAGGAGGTGAAAATTAGGGACATGGGAAATGCAACAATATGGCTCAGGAGCATATGCTGGGTTTGGTGAGAAAGACGGGGAACTGCTCACTGCTCCGGATCTCATGCTGACTCTGACAATGCAGCACCGGCTCAGGTTCCTGCGGACTGAGCATCTGCAGAGTAACAAGGATGGAAAGCAGTGCTTTCCCAAGTCAACATGGAACCTGTTCTTCCCATCTTCCTCATTTAACCAAGGAGAAAGGGAGTCAGAGGCCACCAGGTTTCCTCCTAGCCGGGCCTCATTTGGGTCGCATGGAACCCTGGCCTGCCTCGCCATGACTGTAGCTACCAGGAACTCTGCCTCCTCTAGCACGGTGGGAGCCACCCGCTGAGTACTGGTCTTGGTGGCTCCCCAGCCCTCAATGGTGTATGGATCACAGCTAGTAACTAGAAAGTTTGCTGAATGGGTGGATTCATTATAAAGCCTGAGATCAGGTTTGATAGACCACCTATGTCCTTAAGTCTATTTCACACTTGCCGGTGGGATCTCATTTACTTTATCCTGTTTCTTGCCCCTTTCTGAAGAGTGGAATTTGGATCAAACTTGTAATCAAATTTTGCTCAAAACCCATGTTTTAGGTATGCATCCTGTATAAATTTCCTGTCTAAAAGACCTGTACCCTCCTTCCCTTCAGATCCCGGTGTAAGAGATCTCTCTAAAGCCAAGATGGAAAAAACTTAAGAAAAGTCAGAAAAAACACTCATACTTCTTAAAAGGAGATGCTGTTAGAGATGAGTGATGGGGGCACGTGTGTATGTCTGGACTGTCCCCAGTCCAGGGCTTCCTAGCGTTTCTGAGACACATTCTAATCTGCTAAATCACATTGTGTTGGTGAAAGAATCATCAAGTCACATCGACATGTGGAAAACCACAATAACAACTGCTTCTTCCAGAAAAATGTAAGATCCTCCACTCAGTAGCACATTTACAGGAAAACAGCCAGAGTAGGCAAAACTGGCTAGCACCTGTCAATACTATGGAATATACTGAATTATTCTTACTCACCTTGGAAGTCTTTCTATGTACTTGTTTCACTGGTGATTGATACCAATTGAGATAATGTTCATTCCTGAATAGGTGAGTGATTAGCCAGCAATTATAGGTCAGATGCTACACTGGGCACCAGAGAGAGCAGAATAGCCACAACCCAACCATGCCTTATGGAGCTGGCTGGAAATCCAACAGGGAAACACTCATTCAACAAATGAAAGCACAGCTCTTTGCCAGGTCACCTGCTTACAAAGGAAATGTGAACAAGGGGTGAGACAGAGGTCTAGATGACAACTGAAGTGGAGCAAAAGTATCTTTGAAGCAATGGCATTTGAACTGAGACCCAGAGGATAAGGAGGATTCCCAGGTGAAAAACCTAAGGGAAGACTGTGTGTCAAGCCTACTAGTATACAGGAAAGGAAGCAAAGAGGGCACAGGAAGAAGACTGAGATGAGAGGGGCAGAGCTTCAGATGATAACAGGCCGTATGTTGTTTATAGGTGCAAAATAAGATGAGCTGATAAACACACATCTGTAGCTTAGCAATGGGGATGCTTCTGACAAATGTGTCCTCCGGCAACTTTGTCTTGGAAGCGTCCTAGAAGCCGACGTGCTCTAGGCGAGTCCTTCAGTGTGATCCCTCCATATAAGTGCGGGGCTGCAGGTATGTTTTTAATAAACAGAAGCACACTCAAAAATAATGATAAAAAGCACAGTATAATAAATGTGTAAGCCAATAACATGGTCACTTATCATTCTCAAGTACTACATGTGGTTGTATGAGCCGTACTTTGATTTGACTGGTGGTACAGCATGTTTGTTTATATGAGCATCTCCCCAAACACATGTATAATGTATGGTGCTGTGATGTTAAGACATATCACTAGACAACTAGAATGTTTACACTCCACTGCCATTACAGAACCACCATATGATCCACCATTGACTAAAATGTTATGAAACATCTCTTCTTACGTACTTATACATTTTAAAGATACATACGCATTTTAAAAGATCACCATGGCTCCTGCAGAGACCAAATGGGAAGATGGTTACGCTCATCGTTAAGAGTCCCCCGGCACCCCCGCTCGGAGCCTGCGCTCCGGGATGCCGAGTCGGGACTCTGAGAAGCATGCTTCTCCTTTCCCAGAGGCTGCTCCTTCCAAGTGGGGATCTGCCAGGAAGACAACATGGCGAGCCACAACGCTGTGGTGAGCAGCACAAAAGGACTTGCCCACTTAAATCTCTACTTCCTGTCAACATGGCCCAGAAACACATCTGCAGCCCAATAGCAGGAGCTGGGTCCAGGTTTTCTGAGTGTCCTTGGAACCACAGCATTGGGCCCTCCTCAGGGTGTCAATCCTGACTGTGAGGTCCCATAAGCCGCTGGCTCAGTAACCCGAATTGGTTCTATCCGTCTTCTTGTGGTAGTCAGTCACTGCTATCTCTAGGTAAAATCACTTCCATTTCTGTTTTATTTTTTCATCTTTCTCTTTTAACCAGGTCCTATTTAATCAAGTCTTTCTTTTTTTCTTTCTCTTTCTTCCTTCCTTTTTTCCCTTTTCCTCCTTCCTTCTTTCTTTCCTTCCTTCCTTCACTAGAGATTGAACTCTAAGCAAATATTCTTCCACTGCATTGCATCTCCGGCCCAGTAAATGCAGGTATAGTCCAAAACAACAGAAACATGTTTTCTTCATGTTCTGTAGGTCAGACTTCTGACATGGGTCTCACTAAGCTAAAGTCATGGTGTCAACAGGGCCATGTGTCTTCACAAGACTCTAGGGCACAATCCATTTTCTTGCCTTTTCCAACTTCTGTATGCTGAGACGTACACACAACGGACAACAGACTACAGACGCCTGTGTTCTTAGCCCTTCCCTCCAATTTCAATGCCAGCAGGAGTAAGCCGAGTGTCTCCTGCATTACACCACACTCTCCCATTCTTCCATCTCCAGCAGCCTCTTTGGACTTTGTATGCTGAATCTACCCAGACAATCCAAGATAGCATCTCTGTTGCAGAATCAAGACAGTAATAATCTTAATTCCATTGGTAAACTTCATCCCCTCCTTTTTTGCATAAACTAACATAGTCATGGATTCCAGGTACTAGGACACAGATATGTCTAGGAATCCATCATTCTGCCCAACACAGTCCATCCTCCAATACCTGGCAATATAGGTCTGATTCAATACAAAGCATATCCATCCCATTTAAATGCCCCCGAAGCTTCAACCAATTACAGCACCTGATCATAGACTCAAATCTCACATGCTCAAATCACACTCATCATCTAAATTGTCTAAGTTGGATATGAGTGAGGTGGTTATACCCAGCACAATTTCTCTGCATTTTTGAACCTATGAAATTTAAGAAATGAGTTATTTTTTCCAAAATAAATGGTAGACCAAGCATATGATAACAGTTGTAGACATTCTGGTTTAATAAGACAGAAAATACAAGAGAAAAAAAAAGGATTTACTTATCCAGAGAAATTTCCAAATGTTTCTAGGAAAATTTCAAGTTCTTTCAAGGTCTGAAAATAATTTGCCCTCAAGGCTAAAGCCATCTTTTCTTCTTCGTGCAAAGTAGCAATTTTACAGTTGAATAAATTTATTAATTTAATTTCTGCTAGTAGGATTTGGGGAAATCTAGCAGCTTTCTTTTACCCTGTCCTCTTCATTCTCTTCAGTCCAAGCTATCAGTGTTTCTGTTATTGCAACATTCTCAAGGACCTCATAGGCCTCCCAATTCACTCCATTAAACAAATTTTCCATGGAATCTTCTAGACAATCCCATCTCTAGTTTTTGATTTTGCCTGATAATCCCACTGCTAGTTTTAGCTGAGGGGAATCAATGACTCATATGCTTAATCTTATTAAAGAACACTTTGTGTCACTGAATATTCTGACTTTAGATCTTTTTAAAGTGCTAGCAAAAGATTGTTTAGTCACACTCTCAGCTTATCCTCAAGAGTTTTCTGATAGTGAATCTCTTAATGATAGTATGATGGTTAAATTTAATTGCATCAGCTTGATTGGCATGGGAACCATCTAGGAGATTAGTAAAGAACACTTCTGGGCGTGGCTGACTGGGTCGTGAAGGCATGACTTGGGAACTATATATGGCCCCTGACTCCTTTTGCTCTGGCTCTGTTCCCTGCTCTGCTTCCTAGTCACCGTGAATTAAACATCTTTACTCTCCAACATCCTTCTAACACAATGTTCCTGTCTTGAAGGCAACCAATCATGGACTGAGTCCCCTGGAATTATGAGCCAAATTAAACTTGTCCTTTAAGAGTGTCATGCATTGTGGCTTAACATAGAGCATGTTTTATATTCTAAACAGACTGAGAATTCCCTAAATCATCATGCCCTGGTTCATTTTTGTTCAGTAGATTTTTCCTCAATTCTTTCCTATCACATGGAGTACTGAGCCAAAGTAGGATAATAATATTGATCTAATATATGTGCATTTGGATTCACAGAAGGTAAGGAAAGAAAAGTGGAGATAGAAAAAATATTTAAAGAAAATAATCAAGATGTTTTGAGCAAAAATATCCTCCTAAAATAAACTCAAAGTAAAGATCCCAGTGGCTTTATTGACGAATTCTACAATTACAAAATAAACAATGCCAGTATAGCACAAGCTAAGGAAACTGAGGAGGAATGAATACTATTTGGCTTGATTTATGAAGCTAATGTTTTTTTGATACAAATCAAACAGAAATATTATTCCTTGCTCTCAGAAGACAACAGCATATTTCATGAGCATAGATCCAAAAATCCCTAATAAAATATTAGTAAATCAAATCAGACTCAGAAATATGTAAAAATGATAAAAAGAAAAGCTATGTTTATCTGAGTAGATGCAGAAGAGGCATTTGAGAACATCAGACACCTACTCATGATTTAACAAAACAAACAAAACACTAAACTTCTGGGTGGTGAATGTAGCTCAAGTACTTGACTAGTATGTATACGGCCCTGGGTTCAATCCCCAGTTTGCAAAAGCAAACAAAAACTATCAAAAAAAAACCCTAGGAAGAGAAGAAAGAAGTTACTCTCAGTCTGATAAAGGGCATCTACAAAAAACCAATAGCTAACATTACATTCAATAGTAAAACTCAGTTCCTAAAAGATTG
>PVJX010031669.1:0-21035 GCA_004027295.1 Dolichotis patagonum
TGTCTACTTTACATGCTTTAACTTTGTAATTTGAGCAGCTATTTCCAAGAAGTCAGTATGTAATTAGTCAAGTAATAATTTCCTAGGTTTTATTGTTGTACTTTTCCTTTTTTCCTCGGAATGCTGTATGGTTGCTACCCTTTATTCTGTTTTATTTTGTTTTGTTTTTTCCTCTTTAAATAAAATTATAAAAAAAAATGCTGGGATTAAAGGCAAGGAAATTGCTCTTGATTTTTTTTTTTTAAGGAATAACAGCATTGTAGTTATAATGGCCTTACTCTTGAGTGGTGCATGCCAAAGTCCTTCGGGGCGAAGGATTGTGGTGTTTGCCATTTACTTCTGCACAGCTCAATGAAAGAACCCCACTGAATTTAATACACACATATCAACATACACATATATAGCAGAATAACATTTGCTGAGTTGGGTATATGGTTTATTTTTTCTTTTTCTTTTTTTTTGTCTTTTTAAGACAGGGTTTCACTATGCAGTTAAGGCTGGCCTTGAACTCACTTTGCAGCCCACACTGACCTCGAACTCACAGCTATCCTGCTGCCATAGCTTCCCAAGTGCAGGAATTACAGGCATGTGCTACCATGCCCTGCCTTATTTTTTGGTCAGGGTAAATGGTTTATTCATTGCACCATTTTCCAACTTTTCCATGTGTTTGATTTTTTAATAGAAAATTAGGGGTTGAGACATTTTACAAACTCGGTGTCTCCTGGGTCTTTGAAAAGATCATGGGTGACTCTCATGGAGAGACAGGGTTATGAACTATTGACACATTGAGAATGAAATTGAGACCTAAAAATTAAAATAAAAGTGACTTTCTAAAGGATACAGTGTATGATTCATGCTTTTTGGCTTTTGGCCTTATATTGTTTTCCTATAAAGCCTCTAAAGGAATTTACCAGATAAGAAACCATATTCTCTAAAAAACATGAAACTTTGTCTTCCCCCAGAAGATGAACTGCACAAGATAAGTGTGATAGATAAGGAAAGATTTAGATACCATAAGGAACTCAGTTGTTGTACGGGAAGATGAATATGAAGCATTCTTAGGGGGAAAAAAAAGAACCTATAGGTTCTGAGGGCAAAGACAGTCCTGAGTTAAAAGACTGAATTGTATTGGCGAGCCATGTTTTTTTATTCTTTTTTATGCAGTGCAAGGGCTCAAACCAAGAACCTCTTGCATAGTAGGCAAGCACTCTACCACTGAGCTACATCCCTGCCCCTGAATTTTTAAAATAATTTTATTGCTTTAAGTGAAGGTAATCTATGAGATAGAATTTTGCCTGGCCTGGTGGCACACACCTGAAAGCCCAGCACTTGGGAGGCTGAGGCAGGAGGACCACAGATAGCCTGAGTTACATAGTGAGTTCAGGGCCAGCCTGAACTGCATAGTGAGACCCTGTCTCAAAAAACAAAACAACAACAAAAAACAGATTTTATTTTATGTCTGTAAAAATAGATCAAAATACCAAATTAGATAAAACAATCCCAAAGTCCTGATTACTTGTTGGGAAGTTAGGTTACAGATGAGGTCCCTGATGTTGGAGCAAGCCAGGTTTCTTGCAGACATGAGGACTTAGGGACAGTACAGTGGTAGGTTCCAATGTCTAGTGAGAAAGACATTAGTCTTTAGAGTCAGGCAAGACGAGGTTTAAATGCTGATTCTGCCATTTTCTAGTTTTGTGCCCTTAGGCAAGTTACCTACGTGGTGCAAATCACAGCCATCCAGCCCTATGTTCACTCACTGCTATGGTAGGTGTTTTTGAATGCAGCAGTTAAGGAGAAACAATAGACAGTTACAGCAGGGTTCCTAACTTCCAAGGGGCTGAGTAGGCCTTTACTAGGTGGAGATGCAGCTGGATTAGAGGCTAACAGGAGGCAACATTTACAGGAAATACCTTTGCAGGAGCTGGTAATCTGAAGCAATTGAAGCACAACATACAGTTCGTGTGGTGCTAAGGTTGTGATTATTTGATAGATAAGGACAGCACCTAATTCTAGCTCAAGAGTAGGAGTCAGACCTCGGGTGTGACTCAGGGTGTGAACCCTGAGTGATAATGAGGTCTCATTCCAGAGGGAATAGGATTCCAACGATCACTATTACAAAAGGCAACAACATCCCGTGTAAAGAACAAAAAGTTTAAAAATCGAGGGGGCGTGTCCCCGGGCAATGCCCGGAAGTCCTCTTGTGAAGCGGTCCCTGCCCCGGAAGTAGTTTATCGGGCCCTATGTGCCAGTCCGGGAGATTCCAAGGGTGCGGTAGCCATGTTCCTTTCTGCGGTCGCCTGTAAGTGGGGCTGGAGGCGGTGGCGGGGCTGCGAGAGGGCGGGGCCCTTGACAGAGCTGAGAATGGTGCTGGGCCGGGTATTCACCTCGGCCAGGTTTCCACCCGCGAGGCGCCCACCCGCGGAGCGCTTTACGGCGCGGGCCAGTGTGTTTCTCGGCTCTGCCGGACCAGCAGTATTCACTTACGGTTCGCCGCACGTTGAGGGCTGTTGTGGCGGTGTGGGCGCTTTTTTTTTTTTTTTTGGCCCTCGAGAGGAGTATGTCAGAAGAATCACTGCACATCCCACATGGGAAGACCTCAGAATTTCTAGGCCACCCACTTAGAGCTCTGAGAGGGGACCGTGGATTACCCGAGGTGCCTCAACCGGGGCAGTGGAGAAGTCCCTGGCGCATCTGGCTGACTTCCTGCGATAGTTGTTGGTTTGCAAAGCTTCTTAAACCAGGAGCTTGTTCCAGTGCAGATATTTGCAACTTAAGAGGAAAAGGAGCAGATACTACACCCTAAAGATTTAAAAGTAGTCCAACTGAAGTGATTGTGCAAAAGCATTAGGTTAAGAAGCGCTGCGTTAAGAATTGTATTGGTCTGGTTTGATCTTTTTATCTTGGTTTTTTACAAAATGTTAGACTAGAGAGTAGTTGTATCTAGCGAGTATTTCTCTAACCCCTGCTCCCCTGCCCCATTCTGAGGATTGAACTCAGGGCCTCCTTCATGGTAGGGAAGTGTTTTAGCACTAAGCTACTCCCCTCCGTTGGGTATACAGTATGGTATATACTACAGTTTAACCACAAACTTAATGAGTTAAGCTATTTTGATTACTGATGTTTATATGAACTTTGCGTAAGAATACTACTAAAATTTATATTTTTTATTTTCTCTTTCAATCTTTTCTTTACACAAAAAGTTGCCAAGAGCAAGTCAAAGTAAGTAAAAGTTTTTCATTTGAACTTTGCTTATGTTAGATTTGTTGTCCAGCTGCTGCCAGCATGTCCTTGTAAATGTATTTGGCCTTGATTTCATAAAAGTTAGTTTGAGAGTTACTTATTTATTTTGTCCTTGCGATCTCTTTCAAAAATACAGATGCTCCTCAATTTATGATGAACTTACCACTGATAAGCCCGTTGTAAGTTGGAAAGAACATAAATTAAAAATGATAATAAAATTAACAACACCACAGCTTAGCAACTCGGTACTCTGTAGGACCTATAGTATAGGTCAGTGGTGATGAACCTAGGGCATGCGAGCCGCAGCAGGCTGTTGGTAATCATTGAAACCTTTGAAAGGTTCACCATTGCTGGTATAGAGTATTGGTTGCTTTTTGTTGTGATCTTGTGGCCAGCAGCGTGCAGCTGCTGCCAGACATCACCAGAGTACTTACTACTTACTGCTAACCTGGAAAGCCATCAAAATTTGAAGTCCAGTCTCTGCTGAATACTTTCACATCCTGGTTAAACTGAAAAATCATAGATCCAAATGCTTCAGTGAGCATTTGAAGACTCTGCATAACTACAAGAGCTCTTGTGCCTTTTCTAGTCCCAGAGTTGTAAATTGATCATCTTGTGCCTAAACCAAGCATGGGCCTGGGCTCTTTGGACTATCACCACCTTCTGCTTTGCTCAAACTGAGGGCCAGGTGTCATTGGTCAGGAGTCACTACAGGCATGTAGCCAAAGAAAGCGGTGATTTTATTACATCATAGAGCCTTTTTAAAAAATGAGTTTTGTAAGTTTTTGCATTTATAATGTAAGCACTTCAAAAATGGCAGATGAAAGATTCCTTGATGTACCAGAGAGACTGGAAACACCAAACTGCCATTTCAAAATACTTTGTAGACAATATCTGAAGATTTTCTGTGTTACAGAAAAAAATGCTGTGGGCATGGTGGTGCATATCTGTAGTCCAGCATTTGGGTGGCTGAAGGAGAATAGTGATTTATTTATTTTTTATCAGTACTGGGGATCAAACTCACGACTGTGTGCTTGCAAGGCAGACACTTATGCTACTGAGCTAAATCCCCAACCCTGAGAATAGTGATTTAGACCAGCCTCGTCTATACAGTGAGAGTCAATCTCAAAAAAAGAAAGTTTTTTTCTTTAGTAATTAAAGACATCAAAAATACTTAAAACTAAACTTTTAAAATTGAATTTAGCCAGGTGTGGGGGCATATATCTGTAATCCCAGAATTTGGGAATTTGAGGCAGGAAGATTGCTCTGCATTTGAGGCCAGTCTAAACTACATAATGAGTTCAAGGCCAACCTGAACTAGTAGTGAGACCTAGTCTTAAAAAAACAAACAAACAAACCCCAAACAAACAAAAATTAATGAAAAACATTTTCCAGCCCAGTATGTTTTATTGATTCACTTGGGTTTTCTCATAATCCAGTTGTGTCAAAATTCCCACCCCCAGATTCTGTAGAAATCTATGACTGATGTCTGTAGAGGTACTCCCTGATTCATATCGCTTGTACCCTTCTTGTGAGATGTGTTGCACATATCTTGTTTACCAGCTTACTTTCCATAACTTTAGCTTCTAAAAGGTACAAGCACAGGCTTTAAGAGCTGTGCTTCCCATAATAGTTTCCATAGAATAAGCACTTGATGGAGGTTTGTTGAACCTTTGTTGAATAAATGATTATTATCAGGCTTAGTCAAACATTGTATGCCCCTGTGGAAGCACTGTACCACATGTTGAAAGTGATGCAAGGGTATATAATGTCTTAAATGTTTCAGATTCGTTTTAGACTCATGAGAAATAAAATAACATGGTCTGCATTGAGAGACAAGACACATGAGACAGTAACAAACAATACAGGTACTAAAAAGTCCAGTGAGGCAAACATGGACATTATGATTTTGGATGACTGTAATTTATATTCTATAGAAAGAGTACAGGGTTTACACATTACTGATGTAGAAATTTTAGTCTCTTAATTTTGTCCTTTTCTGATTGTGCTCTTCCCACTCATACTGTGGAAAAGAGGCCTCTTCTGAGGCAGTCATTTTTACAATTGCCTGACTGGCCAGTTGTGATTATCAGTACTTCGTATTTTCCCTCTCTTGACATCGGTTCTTCTTGATAGGTAGCTGTCTGAGGATAAACCTCTACTGTGGCTTACTGTTCTTACTCTTTTATTTAGGTCATTGCCAAGTCACTCTGTAATAGGCCAAAATTTGGAATTCAAAACCATTGAAACTTTTTTTGGTGGCACTGGGGATTGAACTCAGGGTGTTGCATGTGCTAGGCAAGCACCTAGCTACATCTCCAGTCCCCATTTTTTAAAAAAAAAAAATTTATTTTGAGGCAAATTTTTGCTTCGTTTCCCAGGTTGGCCTTAAACTTGAGACCCTTCTGTCGCAGCTTCCTGAGTAGCAGGGACTACAGGCTTAAACCACTGTACCCAACCTCAATCTATGTTTAATGGGAAACAGGCAGTCTTAGAATAAAACCTTCTTAGGGACAATTAATATTCACAACTAATATGATTCCACAAATTTTCAAATGTGCCATCGTCTCATGACTCAGTTCAGTCTATCTCCTGTGCTTGTAACAGCTTACTTTTAATCTTAGAACCCTTCTGGTGAGAATGGTGAGCCAAGCTGGGACAGGTGTTACCTTCAATGCCAGGAGAGGCCGACTTCGGGAGAAACTGACTCTTTTGCATTATGATCCAATTGGTAAGATTCACAAAATGTTTTAGTACTTTCAAAGTCTGTTGCCTCCTTTCTAGACTGAATGTCGCTGGTAGTTTTGTGGCCTCTTTGTAACATTCATACAGCAAATACGTATTTAATGTTTATTGTGGTGCTGATCACACCAGGCCACAAGACAGTTTAGTCCTGGTGCCCTTAATACTGACAGTCTGGTAGGAGAGAGGGAGAGAATGACACGGTAAGTGCTCTGAGTGACATGATCAGGGTGCTGAGAAATGGGAGGAAGCTGCAGGGAGGCTGGGAGACTTGCTTAAGATAGGAGAGATGGTGGAAAACTTTATGAGATGTAGTTTACCAGCCATTTACAGAGAATAGACACTAGCACTGGGGAAACAGAAGTTATATAGGTTTCTCCCCTGCTCCCGTTTTTTGAGACACGGTTTCACTTTGTAGTCCACTGGGCTAAACTTGCTGTGGAGCCCAAACTAACCTTGAACTTATGATCTTTCTTCTTCAGCCTCCAGTGCTAGGATTATAGGCATATGTCACCATGCCTGGTTAACAAAGCAATTTTAAGAGATGTGTATGGACTTAGTGTATGGGAAGTTATAGGCCTCAGATCTGAGTTAAAGAAATACAGTGTCTATGCCCAATTCCCAGCATTTGGGAGACTGAGGCAGGAGGATTGCCTCAGTCTGAGACCAGCCCTGGCCTTCATAGTGATTTTTTTTTATCTTTCTGAGACAGGGTCTCACTATGCAGTTCAGTCTGGCGGCCTTGAGCTCACTTCATAGTTCAGGCTGGTCTCAAATTTACAAACATTCTCCTGCCTCAGCCTCCCAACTCTTGGGATTATACATAGTGATTTTAAAGCCAGCATGAACTGCATAGTGAGACCCTGTCTTAAAACAAAACAATAGCAACAACAAGAAAAACAGCAATAACAAAAAGAAAAAGAACTATAAGGCCTACATATTGGTGAATGGGAGTGGGAAATGTGATTTTCCATTTTGTGTCATCCACCAAAATGCCATAATAAATGGTAATTTTAAGTGGTCTTAGAGAGAAGTACTAGTCTAAAAGAGCCAGGTGTTCCCAAGGCCAGATTTCTCACAAGCCAAACAGTCAACACTCAATGGCTGTTGGTGGAAGCCCCTTCTGAATGTGTTTCTGGGTTGATGTTCAGATTTATACAAAATAATCCAATGAACAAACTTTTATTTTAGTACTCTGTATGCTGTCCCATTTTTGTGCAGTTTGTAATTACTTCTGAATAAGATAAAGACTGACTTAATTGCGGGGGCATTTATATTATGCTCTGAAGCCCTATTGTCTGCTGAAAATTGCTTGAATTTTGTTCTTTAATAGAAGTACAATTCTTTGCTGTTTTTGTGGTGTTCATGTTTCTGATCATTCATTGTTATAATGAAAACAAATTCTAAGTTTATACTTGAGGATTTAGAAGTCTTAATTTCAGGATGATTCTTCATATGTTCTTAGAAAAGTTATTAGAATGATGAAGTTTCTTACTGGATTGGTATACTGTTATTCTCCTTCTGGTTTTTTTATATCTGGTAAAAACTCTAAAAGTGATAAATTGTATAGTAAAGTAGTTACTTTCCTGTATTTTAGCTCCTTTACAGTTTATTTTTAGGAATTTGCATAATACTGTTGATTGAATAACCCATGATATTTTAAGTATGAAATGTATTAGAATTTTCATTCTTACTGTGGGGGTAGTTTTGGGAACTTACTGGTCAGATTGACCTATAAGTTTTAACATTGGGAGACGATATAACCTTAAATAGTTGTAATCATAAATTCAAGAATTGGGAGAATAAGATTCATATATAAATTTCTTTTATTTTTAAATTTTATTTTAAAGAGAAGAAAAAACATTTCAAAACAAGATAATAGAAAAAAATTGAAAAAAGATACTAGGAGAGTAATAATGGTTAATACATTGTGTATTGTTGTTTTCAAAGTAGTTACTCAAGAGTACAAAATACAGGCATGAAAAATTGTCCAAACAATTGTAGCACAAACCTTTGTTTTCAGTGAACTAAGGGAAGTTAGTAGTACTTTGCTAATAAGGAATTCTCTTATGTCTCAACAGCACAACTTTGTATTTTCTGAAAAAATGAGCATTCTGGTTTAGCAGACTGCCCGGGTTTCTGCCTACCTGCAGAATGCCCTGTAAACTTTTTTTTCTTTTTTGAGACAGGGTCTTGCTATGCAGTTCAGGCTCAATGTGTAGCCCAGACTGGTCTCAAGCTTGCAGCAGTTCTCCTGCCTCAACCTCCTGAGTGCTGGGATTAGACGCTTTTGCCACCACATGCAGTTGCCCTGTAGACTTTTGCGATAAAGATGTTTGCCTTGAGGCCTGCCCCATTGCCCAGGGTACCAAATAGTCTGGCAGTTTTCCTCGCATATTTTATTCCATTGAGTAAAGTTAGTTTGAGGATAATGTTTTGTTAGGCAGTTGTATGAAGGAAATCAGGTAAGGAAACATTCCCAGTTGCTTGAGCATTTCATAGTCCACCCTGTGACAAGAACTGGCTGCATCTGCTGTTCAGACTCCCTTTTCTTATATAAAACTAGATGCTGATTTCCAAGGAGGAAGGATTAGGGACTAAGGCATAAGCTTATTAAATTTTGTTTATCATAAAGAGAATGAAAACTTGTCAGTTTTAATTTCTTGCATGACTAAACAAGACAATATAGACTTTAATTGAAACAGAATAGATTTAGGTTAGCTGTAGGGAAAGAACGTGACAGATTCATTTTTCTGTGAATTAAGCAGTAAATATTTTGACAGAAAATTAACTTATGTTTATGGTTGTGGATAGCACCGTGTCATCTCAACTCAGCTAACACGTATTGAGCGCTCACTGTGTCTGGCAGCAGCTCTGTAAAGGAGATGGGTTCTCAGAGGAGGGAAACGGAGGGTGGAGACTTTTGAGAACTTAGGCCAGGAACTCAGAGTTGATGCATAATGGAGCCAAAGTTTGAACTCAGTCCTCCGGACTCCAAATCCTGCCCTTTCTGCTACATGGAGCCAGCTTCATCTTCTAACACTTCCAGTTTTATAAAGTCAGAACCTTCTTCTGGGGTCAGCCTGCCATTCAAGGCTCTGGAGCCTTCCTGTCATTTCTGCCTCCTGCCCCTCTTCGTGTGTTAGTTCAAATGCTGCTCTTGCTGAGGGGCCAAGCTTTACCTGTCCTTGAGAGCTTCATCACTATCGCTGTCCCCTTTGGTTTCTAGGTTCTTAAGAGAGTTTGTGGGACATTCTTATGGACGCTTTGTGCTGTACTGATGGGTTAAGTCAGGGTTTCTTACAGTGTGTAATCTCCACATTGCCGAGTATGGTTCCATAGAATAAAATATTCATTCTTAGAATTAAAGGAATGACTACAGGAATGTAAAAATTTTCTTGAATAAAGCCTTGCTCTACTAATTTTAATGGTTAAATAGTCTCTCAAAGCTGGAGCTTGATGTGATGGCACCTACCTGTAATTGTAGCACTCTGGGAAGCTGAGGCAGGAAGATGGTGAGTTCAAGGCTCCCTGAGCTACAAAAAGCAAAAAGATTTCCAGGCAGCTTGGACTACATAATGAGACTGTCTCAAAAAAAAAAAAATTCCTGATACATTTTCAGGATACAAGTTTCCTTTCTATTCTTTCCTCTTCCTCCTCCTCCCCCTTCTTTCTTTTTTTTTTTCTTCTTCTTCATTTTATTTTGAGACAGGGTCTTGCTAATTTTCTCTGGCTGGGCTCAAACTTGGTGGTCTTTCTGCCTTGGCCTCCCAGAGTACTGGGATTACAGGACTGTGCCTAGGCTATATTCCCTCTGCACTTTGCTCCCATTTTGTGGTGCTAGAGATTGAATCCTTGGCATTGTTCTTACCGGGCAAGCACTCTGCTATTGAGTTACACTTTTAACATATAGACACACCCACTCTCTCTGTCTCTCTCTCTTTTTAACCCAGTTTTAAAGTTTTATGTAGAAAAACATGGGGAAAATACTTCTTGTAACTAACAACATTGTTTAATGGAAAGTATCATGGTTTTTTGTTAGTCTCACAATGCTTTGTAGTTTTCCTTGGAGATTTAGGAGGGTCATTCATACTGAGATGATCTGAAGTATGTGAACACTTCCCTTATGTACAATGTATGTGTGTATGTTTTTATTAATTTTAATAGGTAAAATTCTGTCGACAGGTTAATAGGTTCTTAAATCCACTTGTCCAGATTATCTGTTTTGTTTTTTAAGACAAGGTCTTACTATATAGTTCAAAATGGCCTTGAATTCACTGTGTAGTCCAGGCTGGCCTTTAGCTTGCAGGAATCCTCCTGCCTCAGCCTCCCAAGTGCTGGGAGTAAAAGTGTGTACCACCACACCTGGCTGGAGTTTTTAAAATATAGTTTTCCAGTCTTACCCTACCTTTGATGAACCAAAATTGTGATGAGGCAGAGGTGAAAAGTAGGAATTTTTTTTTTTGTACCAAGACTCAAACTCAGGACCTTGCACTTGCCAGGCATGTGCTGCACCATGGGCTAAATTCCCAGCCAGGAATGTATTTTAAACAAGCTCCCTAGCTAATTTCTCTCTCTCTCTCTCTCTCTCTGTCTCTTCTCTCTCTCTCTCTCTCTCTCTCTCTCTCTCTCCCTCCCTCCCTCCCTCCCTCTCTCCCCTTCTTACCTTTTTCCTCTCCCTCCTCCCTCTCTTTTTTCTTTTTGTGGTACTGGGGATCAAGTCCAAGGCCTTGTATGCAGTAAGTAGGCAAGGGCTGTTCCCTAGCCCTAATTCCGTATCATCGACATTTTGGAACTCTCAGATAGAGTATCTGTTTGTATGGTAGGAACGAATGAGTTGTTAGGTCATAGTCCTTTGAGTTTTTAGATTTTCCTAGGGTACAATTTTTGGTTTGTGTATTATTAGGTGGAATTAAGTGGGAGGAGAGTTGGGGGAGTGGCCAGTTAGTGGCAGGTCGTAGGGTGTCCTGGGAACTACGGAAGCCCTGTTTCATAGCATGTAGCTACCAGTCATTCATCCAGGCAGACAGCCCTTTCTTTTGGTTTTGTTGCAGGGAACTGCTCTGTAATATTTATAATGTTGAGGTTTTGGTCATAATACTTGCTTACCAAACTAAAGCGTTCCAATTTGAGTGCGCCAAATGGCTCTGGGAAGTAGAGTTTCCATGGTAGCTACTCTTTCCATCAGGCTGTTACTTTCTTCTGTGGGTTGCTCAGTTTTTGCTGCTGTTTTGAAGTCTTAACTTTTAGCCTTATTTTTGTTTACTACAGAGTAGTAAACAAAGTAGCTACAGAGTAGATCTCTTTATCAACTGGGTGGAGACATTGAGTGTTTTCCATTTTTTGCACTTAGTTTTTATGTGACTATTTCAAATCGATTGAAATATGACCTCAGTACCAAGGGTGTCAGTGATTGGCCTTTCCTTGTTTTCCTTGTTTGTTCCATCTTTTCTGGGCTCTGAGATTGAGGAGCTGAGTTTGCAAATTAGCTCCATTCTCATTTCAAGAGGATAGTAAAATAAGAAAAAGCAGAGGCATTAGGGTGTGATATGTATTTTTAATAAAAATGATAATGATGCTTTTGAATTTTCTGCTTTTGAATTTTTCTGCCCCCACAGTGAAACAAAAAGTCCTCTTCGTGGAACAGAAAAAAATACGCTCTCTTTAACAATGGATTGAAAATGAATTTGACTTATAAATGAGAAGATTGAGGGCGGGATTCTGAATCAGAAACCCCACAGCCTATAATAAAAGAAGAGGAAAGGCACGGCATCAACTGCCTCCTGCGATTTGAAGGCCATTGTGAAAGAGAACAATGTGGTGAAAGAAAGTCCTTCGTACGAGGAGAAATATCATTGTATTACATTTATTTATCTTTCTGGATATTTTTACAACCCTTAATAAATAGCCTGTGTTATTATCTCTTAGTGGTGTCTTCCTTCACTATTTGAAATCTAGAAAATCAACCACATTACTAAGAAGTAGCTATTGTTTCATGTACCAAAGGATATTTTCCCATAGTGAGACCTGTGTAAGAGCTTCTGGGTTGCTCCTCCTAGTACTTCACAGAAAAGGCAGAATAGCACTCCAGGTGATTGTGCAGAAACTCCCACGTAATAACAGTGGAGTAGCAGATGACAAGGGTGAAAAGGAAGGATGACAGGACACTAAGAGAACTTAGGCTTTTGGTTTGTGCTTATATAATTAGGAAAAATGCTGTTGATTCATATTTTTAAACCAAGGTCACTACAGTAGTAGCTAGAATTTTTTAAAGACAGCATTAGTCTCCTTATCCCTTAGATTTTTGTTTTCTTGTAAACTAAGAGGAGTCTGGGCATAGTGGCATACACCTGTAACCCTAGCATTTGGGAGGCTGAGGCAGGGGGATTACTGTGAGTTGGAGGCCAGCCCAGACTACACAGTAAGACATTGTCTCAAAAACAAAAACTAAGCAGAGTTATAGTATATTTCCATAACGCCACTCCACTTGTAGGCTTCTGGAGCATGGTGGCACTCCACAGCTAAGTGAGCTGGGAAACCACTGATAATCCTGATTTTCAGATAAGAACTACAGTATTACACGTGGCTTTTTTTCCCCCTCAAGTTTTGCTAGTACCTCAGTGAAAGAGAGTTTGCTAGTTACCTCAGTGAAAGTCATACAGGAGAATATGTGCCCACCCTGGCCACAAGCATTAAGAAGCCAGCACCATCCCAAAATAACAGGTGTTCCTTCTTCAGGCCCAGTCTATGGCTCTTGAAGAAATATGAGAGCAGCCCTGTGGAGATGGAATTGGATGTGAACAGTTGTTGAGTCTCAAGTGCTGTGGCATCGCAGTCAGCTATTTTATGGCATCTTTTGTTAGAGCTGTGGTTCAAAGCAATAAATGAGATCTTGGCTATTTTTAGGTTGAAACTAGTGGTCATGTTAAAAGAAAAATCTTTTCTATGATCCTAGTATATCAGTGTAAAGGATCTATGCCATTCTGAAATTGTTTTAAAAAATAAAAGCCTTAATATCTGGCCTAACAAATGGTCTGTCTATTCAGTCCTTGAGCCAAAGGTAAGTGTTTACATCATTTGGCTGCTGATACATACAGTGAAATAGTTCAAGAAATACCCAAACTTCTGGCTCTCTGTATCACAGGTTCAAACAGCTTAGCTTACGTTTGACAGTCATAAGCTGAAGAGTATCAGATGCTTCTGAAGGTGCTTGGGAGATCAATTCCCTTTGCTGTCTTGAACATTCTGTGCTCTGGCTCTTGGTACTGGTGCTCGCCACCCCTGATGTGTAGTGTACACATTAACAATCTGTTGGCAACAGAATTTTCTAGCCCTGAAGCATGCTCATGTTTGCACAGATCTGGATTGTGGAATCTAATCTAGTTGGCGTTTATGAATGCATGAAAAGCAAAAGATGGTTATTTATAGACCCAAGTTTGAAGAGGGGAGCAGCAGAGAAAGTGCATTCCTGAGAGTTGCTGTCCAGACACCTGAATATAGCAGTGTGAGGAAGACAAGAAGGGAAGTGGAGGATCTGAAATGAGAATTGAAGCCCATGGGGAAAGCCACAAGAGAAACTTCAATGAAGAAGAGGGAGGAGGTAGCCACTGGAGTCTTCTCCCAAGTCTTCTCACAGCATAGGAGGAGCAGTTCAAATGTGCAGACACACAGTGACTGCTGGCAACACCAGAGGCCTCCATTGAGAGGTGTAGCAGTGTAAGGGAACAGTGAATGTGAAGGACTGCACTAGCAGGGGGTGAGTGCTGAGGACTCAGTCATCTTGTGGGAGAAAGTGGCCGGAGCCATGTGGGAGACGGGCTGGCTGAGCTCAGAACTCAGAACAGTTCTGGGTCCAGCTGAGTTGAGACCAACTGGAGGTGCACTGACTGCCGCAGGCTGAATGGCACTGCTCAGCCTCCATGGCCAGAATACAGCCTTAACTTCAGGGAAATAAAGGTGTAGGCTCACGGACATTATCTACTACGCCATAAAGCTACTGCTGGCTTGCTGGGATAAATTGGCATGATCTGGACTCTTCTCTCCACACGTCTACCGGTGAAAGCAGAGAAAAACCTGGAAGTGGAATTTCTCTCTCTCTTCTTTGTGGTTCTGTATTTTTCTTCTTCATCGTTTGATCTTGTTTTTATGAGTGTGAATGTCGTTGCTAGCTTCTTGGTGGTGGTTTTTCTGTTCTAGTCTTCCTTTTCTTTCTTTCTTCTTTCCCTCCTGTCTTCTGCACCCAGAAGACAGGAGGGAAAGTTCCCAAAGTTTGTGTGATTCCTTTGTCTTCCAGATTTCTACTTCTAATCTTTTCCTTTCCTAATTCTGTTTTTTTGTTTTCCCTAACTCCTTTTAAATTTTCTCCTAAAGGTAAAATTGACATATTGAGGACTTATTTACTGCATATAATTTTCTGGTTTTAAATTTTATCATATAACCACAAATCTAGTTCATACGGTTAAAGGTGGCAAATTAATAGGCTGTGCTTGATACTGTTGTTACTGCTGATCGTACCACTTTAGCCAAAGTGACTTAATTGTTCTAACCAGCTGTCCTTCTGGTATTCCATGACTGATGGTCAACAGAAAATATTGTGGGCCAGTGGCAAACATGGAAGCTTGAAGATGACTTAGTAAATAGACATAACATTTGCGAAGAAAAACAGATTTTCTAATAAGTGTTTGCTGATTGGTCACCCACAGGTACATTTTATTTTCAGGTGTATTTATTTGGGGGTTAACAGCATTTAAAACAGAGTAAGTGGAAGATCTTTTTTGAATGGGTAAGATGACTGCGTTCCTGCAGTCTGGACACTGACTGCTGCGATGAAATTGGATCTCTTGAGCATTTCTTCCAAGGACAGATTTGGATGGTAAGCCAGGTAGAAGGCCAAAGCTCCCACAAAACTGTCACCAGCACCCTGTAACAGAAAGCACAGTTGTGAAGATAAACATGTGGTCAATGTTACCCAAACTGTATTTTAAAAATACTGGAATAAATTTAATAAAGATGTATACAAAATATATAAGGAAAGTGCAGAAAGTTTCCATAGACCCTCTCCTAACAGCTTATTGTAGTACACTCACTATAATTAATAATACTTGGGCTGGGGATTTAGCTCAGCTGCATAAGTGCCTGCCTTGCAAGCGCACGGTTGTGAGTTCGATCCCCAGTACCAATTAAAAAAAAGATAATACTGATATGTTATTAACTGAACTCCATACTTTATTCAGATTTGTTAGTTTTTTGCTTAATGTCCTTTTTCTGTTCCAGGATCCTATCTAAAATAACACTTTACATTTAACTGTTATGTTTTCTTGGGCTAAAACACTTAGACATTATTTTTGATGACTTTGATAGTTTTGAGGAAGAGTGGTCAGGAATTTTGTAGAATGGGCTTCAATTGGAATTTGTTTGTTTTTTTCCAGTGGTTAGAGTGTTGTGGTTTTTGCAAGGAAAACCACACAAGTGAAGTGTGATTCTTGCCGTATCAGTGTATGTACTCCAACATGACTTGTCACTGATCATGTTAATCATGGCCACCTGGCTAAGGTAGCCTTTGCCAGGTTTCTCCACTGTGGAGTTATTTTGCTCCCTTCTCTCTCTCTCTCTCTCTCTCTCTCTCTCTCTCTCTCTCTCTCTCTCTCTCTTTCTCTCTCTCTCACTGGGGATTGAACTCAGAGCCTTGTAATATGCTAGATAAGCACTCTGCCACTACACTATATATCCCTAGCCCTTCTCTCATTTCATACTGCACTCCTTTGAGGTAAATCACCAAGTATATTCTTTTCTTTTTCTTTTTTTTGGTACCAAGGATTGAACTCACAACCTCATGCTTGCTGGGCAGGTGCTTAAGCCACTGAGCTAAATCCCCTGGCCTCATATTCTGTTCTTAAAGGGTGAGGAGTTATAACTGAAGTTACAATATGTCTCTTTAAAGATGCAGTATTCATATAAATTATTTTGAATTATTCCATATGTTAACGTTTGTCTCTCTATTTATCCAATCACTTATTACAGTCAGAGCTTATGGGTACTTAGTTGGGCTGTTATCCAATACATTATTTATTTTCTTGTTCAAACTACTTTGGCCACTGGGAACTTTTTTTCATTTGGCTTCTTTGTTCTTACACATACACAGCCCAATCATTCTGTTTTTGAATACTTGCTTTCTGGTTTATTACAAGATGCCCAAGGCTCAGCTTGTCTATTCACTGCGTAGCCCTAAAATTAGTCATTTCTCCACTAAAAATGCATGCAGAGTGGCGAGAGACATTCAGATGTTATTCTTAAACTAACTACAGGGGCTTGGCAGGTTTCTTTCTATTTTCCAAGGTGCAAGCTGGAGAAGGCCATAGAGTAAGCAAAGAGAAAACATCATAGATCCACTGCCCTCTGCATTCAGATAGGAGACCCCTCGTGTGTTCATCTAACAGATATGCTTAAAACAATTTAAATGTGGTTATGCAGTCTCACTTGAAAAAATTCTGGCACTCAGCAACTGTCAGGGGCATTTCTAGTTGTTCACTTTTTTTTTTTAGTTGTTCACTCTTGCAGGTTCCTTAGACCCAAGACTTGCATAACAAACCCTGAGGCTGTTCTTCAGCTTTGTAAAGAGCCTTGCCCTCTCACACTGTGTCAGCTACAGCTGGGGTACCCGGGAAGCTGTTTGCCCAGCACAGGGATGGGCAATATGAGAGAAGTACAATCCACTGTGGGTTAAGTGCTGAATAATGTGGCAGTTCACAAATGCTGTTAGATACTAAGAAAGCTCGGAAGAAAGCGTCCTTTGAAGAAAACATTGTTTGCAAGGCAAGCGCTTGCACCGCTGAGCTAAATCCCCAGCCCCCAGAAAACCTTGTTTGAAGAACAGAGTCCTTATAGTATAAGCCCGATTTACAGAGTGAATGCAGGCCTCAAAGAACAGACACCAGAGGAAGAAGGTCCAGAATGAACAAACCTGTAAACTCAGCACTCTGGGAGGCTGAGGCAAGAGGACTGCAAGTTCAAGGCCAGCCTGGGCATTTCAGTAAATCTCAAAATGGGAAATGCAAAGATGGAGCTCAGTGTTAGAGTGTCCCAGGGTGAATCTCCAATACCAGGGGTTGGGGAGAGATGGCAAATTCTAATATTGCAAGTCCTGAGTCCTCCTTACATTACATTCAAAATTAACTTATGGGCAGATCAGCTGGGTGTGGTGGTCCACACCTGACCCAGTACTCTGGAAAGCTGAAGCAGGAGGATCACAAGTTTGAGCCTTATCTAGGAAATTTAGTGAGAACCTGTCTCAAAAAAGAGCTGGGGGTGTAGCTCACTGCGAACGTCCTAAATTCAATCTCCAGTACCCTGGCTTCCACATCTAGGTAGATCAAAGGCTTAGATTTAAAATAAAATAGCAAAATAGATACAAATTTAGGTTACTATCTATGTAACTTCAAGCAGAGAGAGCACAGGCAAGCCAGTAAATCCCAAAGCAATAATGAACATTTTTAATTTTATAAAGAAAATTATAACTCGAAAGACAGTGAGTAAAGCCAAATGAACTTTTCATTTACTCCAGTACACAGGAACACTTCCCTAATACTCAACACTAACTGATAAAAACATGTCAAATCCCAGATAAAAATGGGTAAAGTGCAGTTTCAAGACAGGAATCATCAGTAAACAAATACATGAACATTTTTTCAATGACTAGGAAATACAAATGACTAGGAATGTGTGTGCCTAGGCTTACTATACTTTTTCCCTACATATGCATATGCATGCATGAGCATCGTAATAGTACTTTACATAGTAATTTTACAGAGCATTGGGTTCAGTTGTAGCATGTGCCCTCTGCCTTAGCAACCCTGCCCCTAGAACTCTCCCACAGAATGAGAAGCTCCTGTACCTGAGGGATCTACACGCAGAGATGCTAACTGGCTTTGTCTGCAAAGGCAAACCACTGACTATCAAGTAGGAGTGGATGAATAAATGATACATTCTTACTATGGAAAAGTATGCAGTTTATGCAGCATTAGGAAAGTGTTAGCAATATGTATATTTACCTAGAGCAATGTCTGTTAAGTCAAAAAAGGAAGTTTCAGTATAATCTTATTTGGAAGGAATGAGAGAAGGAAAAAGAAAAGTACCTATATGATATGAGTGTGCATGTATTTTTAAGAACACAGAAGGATAAGGATGGATAAAAAGTTGTTACATCTGTTTTTCTTATTTGCAAGATACAAGGGTAATGTTTTTTCCTGTATGTACATTTATATTGATTTGCTATAAGCTTGTAATTTTTTTTGTATTTTTTAAAATTTTATTTAAAGGGGAAAAAAAAAAACAGAATAAAGGGTAGCAACAATACAGAATTCCAAGGAAAAAAGGGAAAGAACCAAAAAACAAAACAAAACAAAACAAAACACTTAAGAAATCATTACTTGACAAATTACATACTGATATCTTGGAAATAGTTGTTCAAATTACAAAATTAAAACATGCGAAGTAGACACTCAAACAGTGACACTGTTAACAGTTCTGCTCCACGATCTGACAAAAACAGCAATATGGTCATCCATCTTACACACTCAAACTGTACTTACTGTACTTTTGTACAGTACTTACAGTATTTATAGTACTTAAATATGAAGTACTTAATGTACTTCATACATGCACTTATATCAAAAGGGTAAAATTAAACACAACAAAACAACAAAGTGGGTCACAAGAAAACAATGTAAGAGACATAAATTTCAAAGCTAGACAATCAGAGATATTCACTCTATCATATTGACTCTTGTTTTCTTCCAAATAGTTGTCCATATTGTCACATACAGGGAATTCACATGAAACAACATAGTATGGAACTGATCTGAGCAGGAAGAGGAGGGCATTTCAGGTCTTCAAGACCAGACAATAGGGAAGCCAAGAATGGCTGTCATAGTGTCTCTCATTCTCCTAAAAACAGCTGTCCATACTTTCATGTGTGTTGAACTTAAACAAAACAAAACAAGCTAAAATCACTTTGAACAAAGAATGATAGTATTGCTGGATTTCACATCATGACATTATGGAATCAGCACTGGGTACTGTAGTGTCTCTTTTTCTTCAAAATAGTTGTTCATTTCAACATGCGTTACATAGTTGGTTCTCCTAAACTGTATATAAACTCTACACATGCATGAGTCTCTACATGTATGTTTATCCTTTTTGTATTAGAGGTAAAAACAAAACAAAGCAAGACAAAACAAAACAATTCCTAGAAAAGCATGAAGCAAAAAGTCATATAAAACCACAATACAAGGTGTACAGTGGTTACCATGATGTCTCAGCAGTATATAACAACATTAATAAAAATAAAGCATTGGAGATATAAGACTTCAAAAGCAGGCAATAATCAAACCAGAGTGGGTATCTTAGTGAATATTGTCATCTTCAGTGTAGTTGCCTATACTATTAGACTTGATGCTATCAATCATAACATTTGAATAAAATCAGTCAATACAAGATAGCACTTTAACAAACCAGATTCAAATAAGATCAGTCATAATAAGACAGTATAAGTTATACAGGGCTTCAGATTAAGTTGATAGGAAATTAAGGATGATTACCATACTATGTCCTCTTTATTTTTGGGATAGCTGACCTTGTCCTCAAGTCTAGTGTAAGTAGACAAACTGGAATAGCACGTAATCCATCCAAGCAGAGTGATGAGAATAATGTAGATTTTAAATCTTGTTACCCCATTAACAATATCCTCTGCCTTCCTTTTTTAGATAATTCCTCCCCTTTCACTCCCATAGGGTGCACTGCTTATTTTGGGTCCCACTGCCTCCCTATATAGAGCATCTCAATGGACCCTATCTCCTGATCTACTCTGCCTGTGTTTCTCTCTGTTAGTATTTCAAGGCCTTCTATACTAGAGATTATAGCCAATCTTCTCTGCCTCATTTCTGCTATTCTATTTTTCTGCCATTGGTAATCTATTTTTCTGTTCCCACTTCACTGTCTGCCCCGTTCACTGAGGCCTCTCTGTCACTGTTCCTGAAATGCTGGTATTGTTTTTTTCTCTCTCTAAAATGTCCTTCAGTATTTTTTGTAGGGTTGGATTGGTGGTCACAAATTCTCCCAGGTCCTCTTTGTCATGGAAGCATCTTGCTTCTCCATTAATTTCTAGAGAGAGTTTGGCAGGATACATCAATCTGGGGTGGAGATTGTTCTCCTTCAGGGCTTGAATTATTTCACTCCAAGCTCTTCTTGACTTGATGATGGTCTGTGTTGAGAGATCTGCCATGATTTTGATGGGTTTTCCTTTATAGGTGAACTGTTTCTTTTCTCTGATGGCTTTTAATATTCTGTTCTTATACTGAATTTCTGGGATCTTGATTATTATGTGTCTGGGTGTAGCTCTGTTTGGGTTGTAGGTGGCTGGAGTTCTGTATGCTTCATACATCATTTCCTTTTTCAATGTTTGGGAAGTTTTCCTTAATAATTTCTGTGAATAGCCTTTGCAGTTCTTGTGTTTTGACTCCTGCTTCTTCATTCACATGCTTTATTCATAAGTTCCTCTTGTCATCCTCTAGCCTTTGTATGGTCACTGCCTGCTCCCTTGTTATTTTTAAAAGATCTTCTCTTTCATGATCACACATTACAAGCCTGTGTTCAATTTTTGATAGTCTATCTTTGGTTTCTTTCAAGCAGTTTTGCCAACTTTCTATGGAGTCTTTAGTTTCCTGGTAATCTCTTTGAATCTGCTTCATGAATTCTAGGTTTTTTTTTTTATATTCTTCATTGAACATTTCTCTCCTTCTTTTGTGTTTTTCCATTCTTCTGTCTGTGTCTTCTTGGGAGGTCCCCAGCCTTTCTTTTATTAATCTACTTATCTCTTGTTTAACTTGAATTAATATTTCAGTTTTTATCTCGTTTATGAGGTCCCGAAGATATCTCTTTATGTCTGATGACACTGTGTTTGATGTTGCATGTTTGCTGCCCTCAATATCTTTTGTATTTACCTCTCCTAGATCAATATTCTCAGGTTTGGGGGCTGGGGGCTTTTTCTTATTTCTCTC
>PVJX010031670.1:0-21038 GCA_004027295.1 Dolichotis patagonum
CTCACAACAATCTTCCTGCCTCAGCCGCTGGAGTGCTGGGATTACATGCATGAGCCACTATGCCCAGTTTCTTTCTTTTTTTTTTTTTTTTTTTCTTTTGGGTATAGGGATCGAACTCATGACCCTGTGCTTGCAAAGCAGGTACTTACTCGCTGACCCATCTTTTGCCTTTTTTTTTTTTTTTTAATGGAACTCAAGACCTGCGCTTGCCAGGCAGGCGCTCACACTGCGGAGCTAAACCCCTGGCCCTCTTTTGCCCTTCTTGCATCCTGTGGAAACTGACTAACCTGCAGTTGCAGAGGTTGGTGATGGTTTTGATCCCCTCCAGGTGAAATTGAGGCTTCAAAGCCACTGTACACACCATGTGCAGAGAGGTGGGAAAGTTTGGCCCCAGGAGAACTGAGGGGCAGCAAATCAGAGAAGCCATAACTTGGTCCCAGAGGGAACAGATAAAGAGCTAAAGGCACTCAGGTGCTTACTTAGACTTTGTTGATTGTTTGCACAAATTCCCCATTGATCTGTTAGAGGCTGATCTCTTCTCTTTGCTGGGCAAATGGCCCAAGAAGTTAGGAGACTTAAGATGGTACAGCTAGTCTGTAAGCTAGTCTGTAAGGTGAGAATCCAGATCTGCTTTTTTTTTTTTTTTACTGACCCTTTTTGGGCTGGGGTGTAGCTCAGCTGCATCGCTGAGCTCAATCTCCAGCATGGAAAAATTTATAACTTTTAAACAGAACCACCACCCTCTCACACTACACCGCCATGGGGAGCACAGGTGGAAGGGGAAGCTGGCACAGCCCCTCACTGGGACAGTAACCGTGGGTCACACTGTGAACAGGCTCACAGTGTCGGAGACAGGCACGGCATCGCTATACCAGTGGGGGCTTCTCTCCTTGCATCCAGGATTGCTTCAGATAGGAACTCTGCATCTTTCCCCCTCTTTTCCATTTTTTTAAAAAATGATCTGGACGCCCAACACTATAACTTAATTGAACTTAATTGCCAAGGGTCTAAATCTTGCAACACAGCAGTTCACGCTGCTGTCTACCCTTGCTGGTTTTTGATGGCTGTTTGTGAATCTCAGAACAGAGCATCCAACGCTATACAAACCCCTCTGTGGCTAATAAACCTGCCTTTTCTTTTTTCTTTCTTTCCTTTTTTTTTTTTTTGGTACCGGGGATTGAACTCACTACCTAGCACTTGCCAGGCAGGCGCTTAAGCCACTAAGCTAAATCCCCGGCCCCAACCTGCCTTTTCTTGGCATAATGGGGCTGGTTTTTATGTTCACAGGCCAGTTCCTCCAGGAGGAACAACGAAGGCATCAGAGAACTCCAGCTTGCCATAATAGTTTCGGAAGTTATTTTTTTCCTTTAATACTGGAGATCAAACCTAGGAATGCTTTAGCACTGAGCTATATCCTATTTGATTCTGTGAGACAGAGTCTGGCTAAATTGCCCAGGCTGGGCATTATTGAGACCTGGTTTGTTTTTGTTTTGGGTGAACCTTAATTTAAGAACTGAGAAGTGGGGCCAGGGATTTAGCTCAGTGGCATAAGCGCCTGCCTTGCAAGCGTGAGGTCATGAGTTCAATCCCTGGTACCAAAAAAAATAAATAAAATTAAAAAAAAAAAGAACTGAAAGGTGCAGATTACCAGTCGGTCCTTGGTTCTGATTATGAATGTCACTAGGGTGCTGTAAACTGTCTCATGTGTGGACTGCACTTAAGAAATCAAGGGACCCTCTGAACACAACTGCAGAGGCCCCAGAAGCTAACAGATAAGCAACATACAATTGCCCACCCTGAGCTGTGGGTGCTGAGCTTTCATCTGCCTTCTGGCTCTTTGGGGATGTAGGTCTGGCAAGGGGAGATGCCTGCTTCAGACAGGGACTGTCCTTTTCACTGTGCTGTAAGAATCACAGCCGGGGCCCATGTTGCCCTAGACTTCCTCTGTGTAACACCAAATCCTCTGGCAATTCATGACTATTCATTCATTCAGGCCTTTAGCAAATTTTGTATCTTGTTTATTGAGTGCTAGATATAAGGGATATTTTGAATGACTAACAAATGTCCCTGCATAAATGAATAATAATGGGCAAAATGTAGAAAAAAATTACTGTAAACCTTGTGTGATGGCACATGCTAGTAATCTCTGTTTCTCAGGAGACTGAGGCAGGAGGATTGGAAACCTGAGGCTCGCTTTGGCAGTTTAGAGAGTCTTATTTCAGAATAAAATTTTATTTAATTTTTTTTTGTACCGGGAATTGAATTAATTACCTCACGCTTGCCAGGCAGACACTTGCGCCAGTGAGCTATATCCCTGGCCCAGAATAAAATTTTAAAAAGGACTGAGGATACAGCTTAGGCTTAGAGCACTTTCCTAGCATGTGGGCCCCAGGTACAATCTCTGACACTGAAAAAAATTATGTGCCAGGGGCTAGGTTGCTTTGTATTTATTTTTCATGGTAACTCTAAAAGGTAGAGTCTATTTTACAGACAGGAACACTGAGACTAACCTTTTGCTTTGTTTTATTTTGCTTTTTGAGACAACATTTCACTGTGTAGCTCAGGTTGGCTCCAGCTCCAAGCAGTTCTGCCGGAGCAAGGCAAGCACTAGGGAAAAGCTTCCACTTAAGAGGTACCCTAGCTCAGCCCAGGGAGTGAGCTGATGCTTGAACCAAGCTTGGGAGCAAGAATCAGCCAACTGGCTAAAAGGAGAGAAAAGAGTTTGGGGGTGCTGGTAATAGGAGCTCCCAGCACGCAGGACCTGGGGTGAGGATGGTGGGTGTGTGTAAATACACGGGCGGGGGAGGGCACAGTTGTGGGTCTGAGGTGGAATGTGGCAGGTTGGAAGCAGAGTGAAGCCCCCGAAGGATGTTGGGTTTAGACTAGATCCTGATGGCAATGGGAAAGCCACCGAGCACTCGTAACAGGCAAGTTGACAAAACGAGGTTTTCTTCTTGACAGTGACACTGGATGTAATGACAAGTCTGCTATATTGAAGACAATGCAAAAACAGACCTTGGATTTGGATCCCAGTGGATTCACTGAGGAGAAACACAAGTTGTGTTTTCACACCTTTGCACCTCAGTTTCTTTGCTGGCAAATGAGGTGTGAAATATTCATCTTACAGAATTGTTCAGGGTATGGGTTAATCTAAGTAAAATGTTCAGCAGAGTTGGATGCGGGTACATAGTAGGTGCTCCATAACTATCAGCCTCTGTGTGTGAGTGGGGAAGTGTTGAGCAGGTCATGCTCCGGATGAAAGGAGAGAACTGTACCTTTTTGATTTTGCTCTCTAGAGCTTCCTCTCCCTTGATTGCCTGAGGTCAGAATCATATCAGGGTCCTCTCCATTATTCTGCTGGGAGGGAGGTCTATCCATTTCAAGAGTTAATGTTCATAAAGTGCTTAGCAAAGACCTGGCTCGCACTAATTGGCTGATGCTGGTGGCTATTATTAAGTTAGAAAATGAAACTAGCTCAGAAAAGAATAACAATTAAGCAATTATCAGTCTGTTATCACCCTAGTGTAAATGAGAAGTCAAAGCTTTTGCTGGGAACAGGTTTTGACTGGGATAAAGAAGCCTGAAATCTCTGAACAAGAAGAGAATCTGGGAACTCAAGGACCACTTGGGAATTTTTCCTGGACCAGATCAAGCCTGGAGAGGAGCGAAAAATCCAGTCCTAAGTAACCAGGTGTAACAAATCCAGAGTTTAGAATTTCAGTTCGTGGTTGCAGTCTGGAGACTGGAGATGAGGCTTTCTTTTCAGTGCCAAGAACTGGAGCCCCAGCCAGCCAGAGGCCATGGGAGTTGTGGTATCACCCACTTCCAGCTGCTCTTTTATCCCAGAGGAAGCATCCGGGACTTTCAAAGGCCATCACGAATTAAGCATCCACAACTGCAAGGCTTTTATTAGAAGGATGAAGAGAAGGAAAGGGAGGAGGGGGAGGGAGACAACTACAGGGTACTGTGTGAGGCAGAACCCCTCCTCCCTTTTTGGCGGTACCCCTCCCTTTTTTTTTCTTCTTTTTTGGTACTGGGGAGTGAAGTCAAGGCCTTCGTTTAGTTTAGTACTTCCTCTTTCCTCAGCCTATTTACTTTTTTTTTTTGGCCTTTTTGAGACAGGGTTTTGCTATGCAGTTCAGGCTGGCCTTGGGCTCACTTTGTAGCCCAGGCTGGTCAGGAACTCGCAATGATCCTCCTGCCTCAGCCTCCCAAGTGCTGAGATTACAGGAGTGTGCCACAACGGCAGGCTTACTTATTTTTATTTTGACACACTGTCTTGCTAAGTCAGTAAATTGCCCGGGCAGGATTTTAATTTGGAATCCTCCTGTCTCAGCCTCCCGGAGTTCTGGGATTACTGGCATACACCACCATGCCTGGCTTCCTTTCAATTTTGTGCCTTATTTTGTTCAGTTTTTCTGGTGGAAGATGATACTGAGCTTCCCTTGGTCTTGGTTTTTATTTTATGGAACTGCATAAGCTAGTGAAGGTGGCCATTTGGTGGTCATGCCTGGTAGCCACTCTATCCTGGATTGCTCTGTGCTGCCCATGACTCCTTTTTACTCAATGCTGTGTGCTGGAGTTGGGATGAGCAGAGTGGGAGTGGCAGTGGTCTTGGCAAGCCCAGCTAGGGGAGAAAGACCTCATCAACAGGTGTTCCCTAGCATAAGGCCTGGGAGCAGTCTACTGGTTGGTGGCAAAAGGGTGCTTTCTCCTGGCTAGGCCTTGGCCTTGGGAAGAATCTGTCCACAGAGCCCTCGGTCAATGCTGCAGGTTAGACAGGGCAGCCAGATCGCATCAGCAGCCAACGAGGGAGTCGGCACGATTCTTCCTGATGAAGGTGGAATTCAGATCCTGGCTTGGTTCTGTCCCTTCCTGGTTGGGAGACGAGGGGCCAGTCATTTTCCTGTCCAGGTCTCCTCTGGAACACAGGGCTACTCACTCCATGCACCTGTCCGATGGAGGGCGTGTGGACACGATGGGTGTGAAATGTGTCAAGGGCTGCCTAGTGGTATTTGCTGTGCTAACGCGTCCCTGCTGCTGGCGGTTCTTATCCTCGGGTTCCACTCTGGTTCCGCGGTTCCTTCCACAGGACAGGGGTTTGAAGCCTCGCGGCCCCTGCGGCCAAGGCTCCGCGGACCGCAGGCTCCGGGCCGTTGCCATTGTTCCTCGAGGCTGGGCTGTAGGAAGGGCTTCCGCTGGCCAGATTTCGCCTTTGGTCTCTCCCTCCGCCCCACACCCGAGTCACGGCGAGCTTAAGGAGCCCCTTGGCCGATCTCTTCCGAGGAACCAAATCAGCCTCAGAGCTTTCCCCGAACTGCTGCCGAAGACACGCCCGAGAGCTTCCGAAGAGTTCCGAACACGGGCCGGCTCCGAAAATAGCCGAAGGGGCTTCCCACCCTCGGTTTGCCGAGCTATTCCGAAAAGGCCCGAAGTTTTCCGAGTGGCCGTCCTGCTGGACTGCTGGAGGCGGCCACAGCGCCATGTTGGATGCTCTGCTCGTTGAGTGAAGAAAATCCGCCGGCATCGTCTGAGCCCCGCTACCGAGAAGGGCGCCGCTTCCCCCGGGGAGGGGGACAAAGACCCCCCGCCGCCGGCCCATGAGGATATTGCCGTGAAAGGTCCGGTCTCTCCGCCTCCTGCCCCCGCCGGGTCCGGCCCCCCCCCCGGGGTCGCGTTGTCACGGAGACCGGCAGCCGGTGGTGCTGGCCCGCGGGGCGGCTGCTGCTGCCGGCGGCGGCGGCGGCGGCGGCGGCGGCGGCGGCGGCGGCGGAGGGCGTGTGTGACCGGCCCCGGCCCCCTCCTCCTCCTCCTCCTCCCAGCCTCCCCCCGGCCCCCCGCTCCCGCCGCCTCCCCGGGTCTGCCCCCATCCCGCCCCCCCGCTGCCCCCGGCCCCTGCACCCCGGCGCGCCCGGTCCCGCTCTGGGGGGGTTGGTGGCTTCGCTTTGCCATGAGTTTACCGCAGAAACCGGCTCTGAAATCAGGCACAGCGGCTGCAGCAGGAACCGGACCCGGCACCGGAGCGGCGGCGGCAGCGGTCCCGCCTCCTCACCCGGCGGCGGCAGCGGCGGCGGCGGCGGCCCCTCCTCACCCGAACATCAGGGCCCTCCAGACCCAGGCGCCCCAACAGTATCCTTTTCACCTTCCTGAAGGCCTTTGGGTTCTCATCGCCGCAGTCCTGGGAGGACCTTCCCGCTGGCTGTCGCAGCCCAGCCAGTAGGGGGGCTGCGTTCAAGCCCTCCTTTGGGCTTGGCAGAGCTTTTAGGTGCCCCAGCAGCAGCCCTGCGGGGGTCCTGGGGACCCCTGCGCAGCGGGGGGAAATCTAGTCCCACCAGGCGTCGCTTCTCTTCCGCCGCCCTTTCCTTTGAGATCGAGAGACCCTTCTCTCTCTCCCCCTAACCCTTGCCCCATTATTGGGCAGGATTTGCTAGTCTCTGGGACCAACCAGCTTGGAAGGGCTTTTCTCTGATTGTTGTGAGGTTTACACCTTCCTCCTCCTCATGCCCCCCAGCTCCCCTTGCAGCAGCGGAGCTTGGTGGGCTTCCCAAATTATCATTAGCAGTACATAATAAACTTCACTGAAAAATTTCTGTTTGAAACTAGTCAGCTCATTCCCGAGGTAAGTTGGATTTTCAGTCTTTGGTAAAGTGTGCAAAAAGCGTTCCCTCTGGCTAATGTTTTTTAGCGATTAAGGGAGTTGTGATGTGGTTTGTGGTAGGACACGTTCTGAGGAGGACGCTTCCCTGTTTGACCTTTTTGAAGGAAGAGGAAGTTAGCTGACGTTACCCATCACCCCTAAAAGACCTGCTTCTTGGGAGGATTGATTATGCCAGATATTTTTAAAGAGCCTTAATTTGCTCTTCCATAGGCCTAATATGTAGAGGGTGCCAGAGCTGTAAGAAAGTCTAGTATTCATTGTGTCCAGTTCATGTTCGCTTGGTTGTGGAATTTTGGACAGCTTTGATTGAAAAGTCTTAGTGACGAGGTCTTTTAGTAAAAATTAGCTAGAGAAGGCAGAATTCATGAATTCCACGGAGATTTAGGAAGGTATTACGTACCTGAGGATAACATTTCATCATGCACCTTCCCCACGTCCCTTGTTAGTGTAAATTAGTAAATAATCATTGGATTTTAGGTGTGTTGTGTTTTGTATTTGTGTCATCCTGTTTTAGAGACAGAGTTGTTAAAGCAAATAAGTAACTGATGTGAGGGGCACAGATTATTTCACAGTCTGTTTCTTGTCTGTATCGATTACTTTGAGAAGGGAAAGGCATCTCGTTTTCTGGAGTCATTTCAGGTCACTGTTTGGTTTCTGTCAAGTGTCATTTTCTCTGTTCTTTATATATTGTTAGCACACATTTTTCAATCCAGGCAGTGTGGCGCAGAGGAAAGACAAATTCCATTCCAGTGTGATGTTTGTGCTGATTTCATAATGTTTTTATCCTGCATGATTCTGTTTAAGAATTGTTCACCCATGAGAATGGTTAGTGTTGCTTATGGAAAACCTGGTTAGTTTTGGTCAATATCCCTAGCTGCTTTACTGAGAGGGAGAAGGTTAACTTGTTTGCCTACTCTAAGGTAGAATTCAGAGCTGGATCTCTTAAAAATACCTAGTGTAATACTTTGTAAGTAATTTAAATTCTTTTCCAATTTCAGTTTTTTTCTTAATTGTCCTACACTTGGATAAGACTGTGTTTCTATACTGTGCCACCAAGTAAATTATTCATTACTTGTGTCTTTGAGCTGGTTGGGCAGTGAAACAGAAATAAAACAAAGCTCATAGTATATGTTTTTGATATACAAAGTAGTCAGTAGGGACCACAGGGCTGAATATATTAGTGCTGGGTGAATTTGGTGGCTTACTTGGCACAGAGAGCTGTGACTTGGGTGTTTTTAAGTTGCTTTTTCCTCAGCGCATTGCAAAGGAAAGGCTTAAAAAAGCTCTTAGTTGGTTGCAACATTAAAGTAGCTACTAGTGCTGCAAGTTAATTTTCTTTTGAGTAAAAAAGACTGTTAAACGATGACTAAATTTAAGATCTTTCCGTTGGCGATTGTTTAAAAATTTATCTGTAGTTTTGGTGACTTTAAAATTTTGCCTGTCATTGAAGCTAAAATTAATTCCCTATTGTTATATTCTACAACTTGTTACCTTCTTTACCTTCCATACTGGAAGGTTGCAATTAAAATATAAATGCTAAAGTAGTAAATGAATGATAAGTTATGGATTTCATCAGAGCACATCAGTGGTAAAATGCTATTACCTGATAATGGGGAATTGGTTTATAGTGGGTTGAAACAGAGCAGTTCTGCTTTTTTAACTTGAGGGAATGTGAAACTTTGTATGTGAAGCAAGTGGTCATCATGGGGTAAATTGGTACCCTGAAGCATCCAGGTTGGAGTGCAGAGCAGAGTTGCTTGGTTCTTTTCATTGCTTTAATAGACATCTAGTTCCTCAAACTATGCAGGCACAGTTGTTTGCATCAAATTAATAAGTTCAGATACTGTTTTAAGTTCATAAAGATACTAGGAAGCAGTTCTCAATGGCAAGATGTCTTTCATTTGTATTTAATGTTAAAGTGAAAAGTCAGGAGTGAGAAATGTTGGCAATAACAGATTTGTTTGTTTTGGTACTGGGGATTGAACTCATGACCTCACATTTACCAGGCAGGCACTTATGCTGCTGAGCTAAATCCCCAGCCCAGCAGTAACAGATTTGAATGGAAACTGGAACCTACTAAGTAGGCATCAGTTTTTTTGTGGCAGGCCTTTTAAGGCCATTTTAAGTAGAAATGGCTTCTTTAACCTCAAAGAGACAGTTGTGTTCAGATGGCTTATCCCAACTTTCCTGTTTGGAGATTGGGAGAGGGTCTGTTAAGAATTTTAACAGGGACTCTTAACATTTTTCTAGGAAACAAACAGGTTTGACATTCGCTGAAAACTTCGTAGACGCTCTTTACAGAAAACTGTACACAGCAAATCTTGCTTACATTTTTCAGGGAGTTCTTGGGCCTCTTTTAGATTGAAACCACTCATTCTTCAGGTAATTCAAGGTAAATGAGCTTAAATTCAGGTACCCAAATGGTTCTCAGTAAACAGAACAATTTCGTTGTCTGTTGTGAATACACAGTGTTCTCTCTATTTATATGGGAAGACTTCAGGGTATAATTTCTCTCAGGGTTGCTGACACTTCTGGGGAGTCTAGTTACTGTTTTGGGGCAGCCAGGTTGTTTAAGAAAATCAGACAGAGGGTTCTTGGAAGAAGTAATTAGGTAAAGACTTACATCAGCTAGAAAAGCTCTGTCCTGAGAAACATATATCTGAAACCAATATTCCTGTTACTTTTTTGGTATTATAATTTTTTTTTCTTTTTCTTGTGTTGATTTTTAGTTTTATAGGCTGAAGCCAGTACCGTTTGCTGTCTTTTTTGCCTCTCTATCAGAGCTAGATTTAAATGCTAATGCTATTTACTTATTAAGTGCCTATTGTTCTGGGAGCCACATTGCATGATTTTATTGAATTCTAATAAGGTAAGTATTAAGCCTGTTTCACAGTTGAGAAAACTCCTCTGCAGAATAGTTTGTAATGTTTCTAAGGTTACCTACCTGATAAAAGGTGATCTGAGATTCAGGCTGTTATGACTGACTGTAAGCTCCTGGGGACCTTTTTCACTATGCCAGACTACTTCTCATTCAGTCTGCATGTAGGAAGGGGAAGCAGATTATTTTCCCATGTTTGAGAGCCAAGGGAAGGTCTTTGTACAGAAAAGAAACCCTGAAGAGTGATCACAGTGATCCTGTAGGTTTTAATTAGTTCATAGCCAAATAGTGCTAGACAGGTAGGTTATCTTCACCTCACAGAGCCTTCAAAGCATAGGCCTTCCATATTTGATTTAGTGCTTGTTTCTGCTTGTTTGGAAGTCTGTGAGGCCTCCAGCAAAATACCTTTATAACTGCAACTAGAGTTCTGTAGCTACTATTGTGCCCACAGTCTCGTTGCTCCCAAGCCCCATAATCAAGGAAGTATCAAATACTGAGTTTAGATCCCCCTGTAGGAAGGAGAGAGTGAGATAGATGCACAATAGAGATAATGAAGGGAGACAGTGAGAAAGTTATTCAGATGCCTTAGTTCACTCAGCTGCTACCACTCCCTGTCCTAGGTTTACGGGTTTCAGAGTGAGGTATTTTTGTTAAATTGTGAGAGTTTAAAGCACCGAAGTACTGCTATGCTGGCTTTGGAGTTCTAATAGGAATTTTTTTTTTTTTTTGTCTTTTGGAGACAGGGTCTCATCATGTTGTTCAGGCTGGCCTTGAGCTTACTTTGTAGCACAGGCTGGTCTTGAATTTGCAATGATCTTTTTGCCTCAGCCTCCCATGTGCTGGGATTACAGGAGTGTGCCACCATGCCTGGCTTAATATGATTTTTTAAAAGTGATTTTTGGTTTTGTTTGGATTTTTGGGGGGGTTTGGCATCTTCATTATGTAGTAATAGATGAGCTTGAACAATTGTGTAACCTGTCTGGGCTTGAGTCCTCCTGCCTCAGTATGCCCAATTCCCCTGCTAGGATTACCTCCACACCCGGCTCCATTTTATAAAGTGTTTGAAACCGACGTTTTGCATCAGATTACAGAGGATTGCCACACTGAAAGCCATTTATATCAGGCTTCAGTATAAGTGATCACTTTATGACTTTATTTGTTCATTTATTTAGCATGTGTTGTGTGCCAGACTGGTAGGAGTTCTAGGGTAGAAAAGCTAAGATAGAACTTTGGCTTCAAAGAGCTTGATTGTGTGAGGTAAGCTGACAGAATAGTATGAGACAAATACAGTGATAACCAGCTTCCATGAGTCCTGTCTGAGGAGGAGGAATTAAAGGCTTCCTGGAAGAAGTTGACATCTGAGCTAAATTAGAAGCATGAGTAAGAATTAACCCAGGTTTACGTAGCTTCTCTGCCATCTGACTTTTCCCAATTCCACGTCTCTTCCATTTTAATAAATGGGTTTTATTCATGTTTCCATTTTTTTGTTTTGGTAGGAGCAGTAAAGCTAGAGGAGGTACCATGTGTATAGCAAGTGGCTTGTTGCTATAGATTTCAAGTCTTTCATACATGATAATCTGAGGAATTAGTGTATGAGGAGGAGAAATGTAACTGATCCTTCCTGGTCTCCTTCCCATTCATCACGTAATACCCTGCCCTTTTGATGCTAAACTTTGACTTAGAAATAGTATCTGCTATCCTTAAAATACAAGATTTAGCATGGTATATTCAGAAGTGCCCCTGACGTGGAGTGAAAAAATCTGAATTTGGCTCTTCTACATATTATTATTAGAGGTGCTGAGAAGTGAACTGAAAGCCTTTGCACTGAGCTACATCTCCAGCCCTTTTTATATTTTATTATTTTGCGATAGGGTCTCCCTAAGACACTAAATTGCCTAGGTTGGGCTTGGGTTTGTGATGTTCCTTCCTACCTCAGTCTCCCAGAATGCATCACATGTAAACCACATCTGGCTAGACTCTTTTTTTTTTTTTTTTTTTTTTGGTGCCGGGGATTGAACTCACAACCTTACTCTTGTCAAGTGGGCACTTAGGCTGCTGAGCTAAATCCCTGGCCCTGGCTTGACTCTTTGATGTACAACTTTTTTTTTTCCCTGTGATGGCATGTATTGTATTGAGCTTGTCACATTAAATAACTTGTGTGTCAGTTTTCCCTTCCTTACAGTCCAGACTAATTTATTCAGTGATCTTAAATTATGACTTTTGTTTCTGGAGATTATGCTTTAAGATTTGTTTCATAGGGGAGGATTTATAGGGGACTAATTAATAGTATCTTGGTGGAAAATGACTTTTTCTAGATCAGCTTATTTTTTATTTTTTTATTTTATTTTTTAGATCAGCTTATTGATATTAGAAGCATATTAACGTGGATCAGAGGAAGACCACTTGCTCCTTATACAAGCCTCTATTCTTGGTTTATTACTAGCTGTGTGGGGGGTCCCCCCCCATAGGGAATTGAACTTAGGACCTCATGCTTGCCAGGCAGGTGCTGTGCCACTGAGCTATATCCTTGGCCCTATTACTAGGTTTATAGCCAAAGAGACTGAAATTGAGATGCCTCTTATCACTAGCTGTGAAGACTGTATTGTTTGGTGGTGATGTGAAATCATAAAATGAGGTTGCCATGGTCAGTGGCTGGCTTACCCTGGGTGATGGTGCAGTTAGTTTATTATGAGGGAAAATAAGTTCTGGAATAGAGTTCTATGACAAGACGCAATCTATTCTTACTTTGGAAATGATAATGCTTTGAACTAATATAATAGGAAACTATTTCCTCATTTTACCAAGGCGTACGACTTAAAGAAGTAAATAAACTGTGGCTGAGATTTACATGGATGACATGTTGCAGGATCCCAGGTTGCCATTTGAATTCTCAAATGGCATCGAGTTCCTCGGCTTGCTGCCATCTAGAAGGAGTTTTTCACTCTTACGTAGCTCAGCTGAAATTTGAGATAGTTTAAGTTATTTTAAGTACATTTGAAATTTGTCAGTTTTTATGACCTTTGTTAGATAATAGTTGTTTTGTAGGTTTTCAAGACTAGTGTGTACAGCCTGACTTACAATGAGGCACTGAATTTTTGTCTGTGGAATGCAATGTCTGTGAAGGCAGGATTTTTTTTTTTAAGACTTTCACTATGTAGTCCACACTAGCCTTGAACTCACTATGTAGCCCAGCCTGGACTTAAGCTCATGGCATTCCTCCTGCCTCAGCTTTCCGAGTGCTGGGTGTGTGCCACCTAAGATAGATATGTTTTGTCTGTTTTGTTCACTGTGGACTTGCCAGTACCTAGAATAGTGCTTGGGAGGTAGAAGACAGCTGTAAATGAAGTGCTAAGTACTTACTATATAAGTAAATTGGACTCTGGAAATCAGTTAAAGATTTAAGGCTAATGTAGATTACATCACAACTCACTTATTTTATGATTATGATTATGATTATTATTATTAGAGACATGGTCTCACTATGTAGTTTAGGCTAGTTTTGAACTGTGTAACCCAGTCTGCCTTTAGCTCATGGCAGTCCTCCTGCCTCAGTCTCCTGAGTGCTGGGATTACAAGTGTGCTCCACCATGCCTGGCAACAACTCACTTGTAGCATTCAAAACTGCTATAAAAGTGTTTTTCACTGATATGTAATTGAATTGAAAATAATTCTATAATTTTCTTTGAGATGGAATAACATTGAGTTAATTTACAAAGCTAGTGGTTGATTTGTATTTTAAGCATAGATACTGAGGATTAGGTTTGGTATGAGGTTGAGGAGGAACAATATATTCAAATATTGGTATTAAAAGCTTGTTTTATGATTGTGAAAGTAACACATAAAGTAGGAAATTTAAAAAAACAGAAAAGAAGGAAGTGTGAAAATCACCTATAATCTTGTTACATAGAGGATAACCACTGTGAACATTTGGTGTCTTTCCTTTCTGGTCTTTTTTGAGGGGAGGTGTAGGTACTGGGAATCAAACTCAAGCCCTTACACTTGCTATTCTGGTTATTTATTTATTTATTTATTTAGTCTTTTTAAAATCTAAAAAATATTTGTATCTATAGATACATTTTTTTGAGACAGGGTCTGTCTTGGTAGGCAAGCTGGCATTGAATTCACTGTGTAGCCCGTGCTGGCCTCAAACTCACTGTGATCCTCCAGCCTCAGCCTCTCTAGTGCTGGAATTATAGTTGTGTGCCACCCAATGCCCAACCTAGAATATTTTTATTTAATTTTATTTTATTTTAGGTACCGGGGATTGAACTCCCTGCCTTGCACTTGCCAGGCAGTGCTTACACTGCTGAGCTAAATCCCCGGCCCAACCTAAAATATTTTTATTGAGTTCCTGGAATTGAACCCAGAGTCTTTGCACTGAGCTGTATCTCCAGCCCATTTTTTATTTTGGGACATCGTAAAGTCACTAAATTCCCCATTCTGGGCTTGAATTTCAGATCCTCCTGCCCCAGTCTCCCAGAGTGCTGGGATTATAGATAGGTGTGTGGCACTATGCCCTGCTGCTTGTTAACTTCTACTCCAGTATTGGGAAACCTGGCTCTCAGTTTATTTACTTAATTCTAGTGTATACATGACATAGTTTCAGAAATGCAGTATGTAACCCCATTGCTTTTGTTTGTTTTATGAATATGTGAAACATTACTCTGGTTCTGAGGTTCAGAGTTACAAAGAAAAGATACAGGGGTAGGGGATTTAGCTCAGTGGCGCAACATTAGTTCCACCTCTGGTACAAAGAAAAGAAAAGCGCTGTTGCCTCCCTCCCTTCTGTGCTATGCAGCTTCTGTTTTCTCTCTTCTTTCCTCCTCTACCTGTAGATAACCAGTCCTTCTAATTTCTTGTCATCCTATATCTTTTTTCTATCTACAAGTGGATAAACATTTTCTTGTATCCTCTTTCTTACATGAAGGTAACGTACTATGGATAATTGTATGGGCTTTTCTTTTTTTCGGTTGAAAGTGTACCCTGAAGGCTTTGAGGTCTAGCTCAGTGATAGGCTACTTGCTTAACATTATCTGTAGCAAGTACTGTACACTATGGAAATCACTTTCAATTTATAGAGATCTTTCCTGTTCTTTTTTATTTTTTTGTTAACTGCAGAATATGTCATTGTTCGGATGCACCAGGATACCAACCACATATATTGGCATTTAGGTTATTTCTGATATTTTGCAATTATAGAGATGTTGCAATGAATGATATTGTGTCTATGTATTTTAGATTATGGAAGGTTTCTCTTCCTAAATAATGTAGACAGTGAACTCTAACTTTGAAATTATATATGACATATAAATAAGTAAATAATTTTGGTACTTTTTTGTAGTGCTGGGGATTGAACGCTTGCTACTGATCTATATCCCAGCCCTTTTTGATTGATTGATGGATTGATTGATTGGTTGATTGGGTTTTTTGAGACAATTTGCTTTGTAGTTGAGGGTGGGGTTGAACTTATTATGTAGCCAAAGTGCTGGTTTTATACTCACAGTGATCCTTTTGATTTAGCCTTTGGAGTGCTGGGATTATGGGCATGGAGGTGTATCTCCATGCCTGGTTTATTTTTTTTAAAAATTTTTCTTTTGAGACTGGGTCTTACGTCATCTGTGCTAGGATTGAACTTTTTTTTTTTTGAACTTTACTTTTATTTATTTATTTATTTATTTGGTACCAGGGATCGAACTCATGACCTCGCGCTTGCCAGGAAGGTACTTAAACCACTGAGCTAAATCCCCGGCCCTATTTTTTTTTAAGTAGGAAAATTTACTGGAGAATAGGAGTAGCTGCTGAGAGATAGGAAGGGTCCCAAGTGAGTTGCCCTGTGGTTGAACTTTTGATCTTCTTGCCTCAATTAACCAAGCAGCTGGGATTATAGGTGTGATTTTTAGGGAGGCAGTGGTTACTAAGGGTTGAACCCAGGGCCTCAACCAAGTTAAGAATGTACTCTACCTCCTTGTGACCACTTCTGCCTCACCCTCCTAGCCTGCTTGGCTTTAACTTTGTTTCTTGAATACTTTTCCATTAGTTTAGTCTGTGTAATTACCATAAATAGCTGTTTCATTGCCTCTTTTTCCCCTTGGGGGGCTAGGCATTGAGTCCAGGGCCTCCTTCACGGTAGGCAAGCTTCCCACCACTGAACAAATCCCCAGTCCTGATCTGTTTTTATTTATTAATACAGCATAGTTTACTTGCTGACATCCTAATCCCTAGATATTTGAATTGTTTTTACTTTTCTGTAAGCATCTTGTTAAGATTTGGGCTTTAGACTGAGACTTTTAAGTAGTTGAAATTTTTATATCCTGGAAATACTGAGAGAGCATAATATAGTTTGCTTTATTCTTTTGTGTCTTTTTCTTGGGCTGCAGTCTCACAAATGAATTTTAAAAAGGTTTGATGTTATTAAGGGCCTTATTGTTTGGCAGGAATATGATACAAATTTGTAACACGATCCACTATCTTTCTAATCACTTTGGGGAAGAACTGATACAGTGTGTTATTGAAGTAAGTCAGAGTGGTTAGTTTTCTTTCCTTCTAGGTGATTTTTAGGCATAAGAACCTTTGAAGCAGAAAATTGTGTTTGTAGAGTTAATTACCAAGTTACTCTTTTAACCTTCTGATTCAGGAATTTAAAAATGAAAGGGAAAGTGAACTAAATATGTTGAAGTACATTATATGGGTTATAAAGAAAGTAAGGACCCAGGAAGGAGAGAGAAAAAATACCTTTAGACCCAAAAGATTAAAAAAACAGAAAACAAACATTTATTTGGACAACTAAAGGAATAGAGCAAAGTATAAAACAATTTCATACAGAAGTGGGCAGAATGACTGTCATAGAGTATTGTGTGATTTTTATTTTTTGCAGTAGTGGGCATTGAAGCCAGGACCTTCACACTGAGCTATATCCCCAGCCCCCACCTTTTTTTTTTTTAACCTTTTTTTTTGTACCAGGGATCGAACTCACAACCAAGTGCTTGCAAGGCAGGTGCTTATGCTGCTGAGCTAAATCTCTGGCCTAAAGTTTTTATTTTGAAGGAGGTTCTCTCTAAGCCACTAAGTTGTCCAGGTTGGGTTTGAAGTTGTGATCCTCCTGCCTCGGCCTCCCAGAGTTCTTGAATTAGAGGCCTTGCTACCATTCTTAGCATTGTGTGTCATTATTTTTGAGCTTGACCAAAAAATGAGTTCCCTAAGAATTATGTTCTTAGTTCAAATAACTACTTTATTTTTAGTTCATGTTAATACTTTGAATTTACAAAGGGCTTCTTCCTTTTCATGTCTTCCTTCTTTTCTTTTTACCTTCTATCCTTCCTTTTCTCTCCCATTCCTCCTCTTTTTTCTCCTAGACTAGGGATTGAATGCAAGGTTGCTTTTAACACCCAGCTATTCCCTTAGTGTTTTTTATTTTTTTTTATTTTTTACTTTTTTGAGGCACAGTCTCCCTATGTAGTTTAGGCTGGCCTTGAACGCTGGGCAGTTCTCATGCCTCGGCCTCTTGAGAGTCGGGATTACAGAAGTGTGCCACTATGTGTGGTCTACTCATTATTCTTGATTTTTCTTAGACTATGTGGAGAGGAAAGTTCCTAATTTTATGTTTTCTAGGATAGTATTTATAATGCAGCTTAGTTATTGTTCAAGTGCAAGCTAAACAGACTAGAAAAGGAGCACTGGTAATGGTAACCTTGGATGCTCAGGGAGAAGGAAAGAACTAATGGGATCTGAAGAAAGAGAGAAGTAGAAAAGAGAAAATACTGGCCGTTGTTTTGATACCTTAATTTAGCGTACGTAGTGCCTTATGCTTACTTGGCAATTGTTTTTGCAGTGACAAAAAGATGGAAGGCTTATTAAATAACAGCTTGTAGTCGTTGTTGAAGTAGACAGAACAAACCTGAAATGTGGTCTCTGCTTTAGGTTTTCCAGTAAGCAGTTAATGATCTGAGGTGTCTTCTAAGTGGGGGTGTGGGTAGGAGATAAAGCCTCCAGGAATACTGGAGGAATAGCAAGTAGAGTTTGGCAGACTTTCTGTTAAGAGGAAGGACATCTGAATTTGAGCAAAGTGTTGGTCAGCAGTTTCAAAATCAGACATGGTGAGTTTGCAGCAGAAAGAAGACCTGCTTGACAGAAATGGAGTGTATCGTGCATGTGACAATTCAGGAAAACCTTTGGCTATCAAACTGTATCTAGTTGTATAAATTGTGTTTTTTATCCCATGGCAGGTAGAGGGTTCCTTTTTTTGTTTTGCTTTTTTCTCTGAGGCAGGGCGTTGCTTTGTAATCCTGGCTGGCCTGGAAATTACTAAATAGCTCGTGGTAGCTTTTTTTTGGTACCGGGGATCAAACTCATGACCACACACTTGCAAGGCAGGCGCTCATGCCACTGAACTAAATCCCCAGCCCTTGAGGTAGCTTTTAACTTGAGATTCTCCTGCCTCAGCTTCTGTTTTTTGGGGTGGGGGGACTGGGGATCGAACTCATGACCTTGTGCTTACCAGGCAAGCACTTAAGCCACTGAGCTAAATCCCTAGGCCATGTCTCAGCTTCTTGAGGGTTGGAATTATAGGTGAGTTGCCGCCATTTCCAGCATGTTGGAGTATTTATTTATTTGGTGGTATTGGAGATTGAGCTCAGGGCTTTTGCATTGAACCACATTCCCAATCCTTTTTAAAATTGTGAGAAAGGGTCTGAGTTGTTCAGGCTGGCCTCAGACTTGTCATTGTTCTCTTCAGCCTCCCAGAATGTTGAGATTGCAGGTGTGTACCACCATTTCTGGTTGAAGTGGAGGTTTTTGAAGACCTAAGACCTACTTGTCTTCAAAGGAAAATGAGGATCGTATTGGATGAATTGAAGTAGATGGGAAACATGGAGACTGTGTTATTTCACAGTCTATTTATTTCAGACAAGGTCTTGTCAAGTTGGTCAGCATGGCTCATACATGTTTCTTAAGACAGATGAATTTCTGAAGATAAACATTTTTGGCTCTGGCATGAAACACATGAAACTGAGTTGTAAGTACTCAAAACTAGAACAAGAAATCATTTCATTGAACACTTCAGGCTGCTTTGCTTTTCTGGCTTTCACGTTCTGTGTTTTTAATAGTTTAATTGCTTTATGGCATTGTGTGATTTAAAGAAATGCCTTTGACTTTTTTTTTTGGATAATACTGGGCATTGAACCCAGGACTTTCACACTGAGCTACATCCCTAGCCCTTTAAATTAATTAATTAATTAATTAATAGAGACAGAGTCTGGTTTCAAAACAAATTGCCCAGGGTGGACTCGAATTTGTGATCTTCCTGCTGTAGCCTCCCACAATGCTGGGATTATAGGGTATACCACCATATCATTTTATTTTTTTAAATTATCTGGAGCACTTTTCTAGATCTAAAGTTGCATAACATTAGTAATCTATGTAGAGACCCAAGTGACTGCAACCAGAGGCATATTCCTCATTGTAAAAAAAAATTTTTTTTTTGAGACTGGCTAGCTCTGTAGTTTCCCTGGCCTTGAACTCAATATATAGTCCAGGCTGCCCTTGAATATGTGGTGATTCTGCTTCCTCAGACTTTTGAGTGCTGGGATAACAGACATGTGCCACCACCCCAGTTAAAAATGGTTTTAGAGTGTTCATTTATTAGTTCAGACATCTTCAGAAATGAACTAATTCCTTTGAACCAGTAACCCTGTATTTTTTTTTTTTTTTTTTGGTTTTTTTGAGACAGTTTCAGTATGTAGTTCAGGCTAGACTCAGACTCTCTTTGTAGCCTAGGCTGGCCTTGAACTTGCAGCAATCTTCCTGTTTCAGCCTGCCCTTTGTTAGGATTACAACTCTGTGCCACCACACATGGTTAGCATCATAACCCTGATTTTGGTGGATAAACACAATAGTTTTGCTTAGAGAAAAGACACTGCTCTCTGTGTTTTAGGAGCTTCTAGCTAAGTCTGATGCTGTTTAACTCAACTAAGAAAAATAGCACTTGCTGACAATAGGTGGTTTTATAGGCCTGTGAAATCCCTAGGAGTCCTGCAATGTAAATAATGGCAGCTGTTTTTTGCTGGCTTCTCTGTTGTTCAAAGTGCAGTGAAACTGCTTCTCACAAATGGACTCATCTGCTGACTCATCTTCCAGCCCTAAACAACCAGAGTGTGCAGCATTATTTAGTGCTGGAATTGATAATTAAAAAAATCCCAGAATCTTTAAACTTTTTTTTTTTTGTACCAGGGATTGAACTCATGACCTCATGCTTGCCCAGCAAGTGCTTGTGCCACTGAGCTAAACCCCTGGCCCATCCCAGAATCTTTAGAACTGAAGGTTGGAATGGATCTTGAAAGCTGTAACTTAGCTCCTTCCCAGATGGCCCCCCCCAAATGTCACTTTGGCAGATGCCACAGTTGATAGTTATAAGTCAGTGATACTGCTTTTCAGAGTGCCATTAGAATCTGACTATTTCTGAGAATCTTTGAGTTGTAGAATTTTTCAGCTTCCCTTCATAAACAACATTGTTTGTGAAGTGACTGAAAGTGACTGTTGCAGGAGCACATATTTCATGCCTACTTTGCACTTCAGGAGGGCAGTGGTATGGAGAAAGTCCGGCCATTGACCCTGAAACTTCTCAATGTAACTAGAAAAGATTTGTGAAAAGTGTTGGGAACACTGCAACATTTAGGAATCAACTCACTAACAAATGTGTAAGCTGCTTCACCTGATTCTTACATTGTGAAGGAGGCTGGCTTAAATTTGTGTTGGCTTTTAGAGATTTAGATTTTTGATACAGAAATTAAAATGTCTGGTAGATCTTCTATAAATATGGATATGGTCCAGGAATCTACATTTTAACACTCTCTAGGAAACCGATACACATGTTCCAGACAATACAGTGAAATCATTCTCTTAAATTAATAGTTCTTAGAGTTTTTTTTTTTAAATCTCAGATTCCTTTACACTATAGAAAAGAAATGTTTTTTTGGTCTTTTTGAGACAGAGTCTTACTATGCAGTTCAGGTTGGCCTTGAACTCACTTTGTAGCCCAGGCTGGTCTTGAACTTGCAGCAATCCTCCTGCCTCAGCCTCCTGAGTGCTGAGATTACAGGAATGTGCCACCACGCCTGGGATACTATAAGAAATTTTATGGAGGACTTTAGAGAGCTTTTGTTATGTGGGATATAGCCTGATGTTTACAGTTTTATTTTTTTTATTTTTATTTTTTAAATTTTATTTAAAGAGAGAAAAAAAAGCAATGCAGAAAAAAGGGTAGAAACAATACAAAATCTCAAAAAAACCCCCCATAAATCACTAGTTGGCAAACCACATACTGTCCTCCCAGAAATAGCTGTTCATGTTACAAAATTAAGGCATACAAAGTGAACACACAGTGAGGATGCAAACAGTTACAAAAAACCAGGATGGAATAAAGCCAATTGAGACAGTATAGTGAAGTTGGTACAGAACATCAAAGCAGGTCAGCAGGACAAGAGTAACAGGCAACATTGTATATCTCGT
>PVJX010031671.1:0-21024 GCA_004027295.1 Dolichotis patagonum
CCTTCCCTCCTTCTTTTCCTTCCTCTCCTCCCTCTTCCCTCCCTCCCTCCTTCTTTCCCTCCCTCCTTCTTTCTTTCCTTCCTTCCTTCTTCCCTCCCCATTTGTGGCCATGAAGTTTAAGCCCATGGCCTTGACCTTGCTAGGCAAGTGCTCTAGCACTGAACTTCCTCCCCAGCCATTTTTATTTTGGGACATGGTTACCCCAGCTGCCTTTGATTTGAAATCTTCCCCTTTCAATCACATTTATAGCAGGGATTAGGCCCAGACAATACTATTTTTTAAGTGCTGATATCAAAACAGTGAGATTTTACTTTTTGCCTATTGTTTTGGTAAAGTTGCAGAAAAGATTGTAAGTTATCTTCAGGAAGACATGGGGAAAGAAGCTCTCATATCTAGAAAGTGGGGACATATATATCGGTGGTGTAAATGGTTACATTGTCTTTCCAAGGAATTAATCAGAATGCTCTAGAGAAACAAGGCCGTTTAGATGCCTACAATGCACAAGGGTAGATTTCTCGAGGGACTTGGCTCACACAACCACTGATGCCAAGAAGTACAGCATGACAGGCTGCCCATAACTGGAGGACTGGAAAAGCCAGTGGTATTATTCAGTCCAAGGTCAAACACTTATTTTAAAAAGTTTTTTTATGTTTTGGGGCTTTTGTGGGGGGATGTTTTTTGATACAGGGTCTCACTACATCATTTAGACTGGCCTTGAACTCAGAACCATCCTCCTGCCTCAGCCCCCTGAGTGCTGGGGTTACAGATGTGTACCGCCACACCTAGCAAATCAAAACGTTCAGAACTGGGTTGTTGAGGGGTGGAGTAGCTGGTGTAAACCTCAGCCTAAAGGCACAAGAATAAGAAGCTCCAGGGTTGAAGAAGGTGGGTGCCCCAATTCAAGGAGAGAGAGCGAGAGAGAGCGAGAGCGAGAGCAAGAGAGAGCGAGAGAGAGAGAGAGGGAGAGAGAGCCTTGTTCTGCCTTTTGCTCCAGGGATTCCAGCGTACTCAGGAAGTACCACACACAGCTTAGCTTGGAATGTGCTCTGGCAAAGTCAGGGCTTTAGTCCCGGGAACAGGAGCACCCCGGAATCCTCAGACTTGCTGCTCCGGACCTCCTTGCATGCTATTCCAAAGCCACTTTTGACCTTTGGCATTTGTTTTCACAGGATGTGTCCTGTCACATTGCAAAGACCCTGGGAGGGAAGTCACCCGCTGTCCACCAACATTCACTTTTCCCCGTTGCTGTGAAGTTTCCTCCAAGTACATGTGTGCACGTAAGGAACCACGATATTCTCCCTGAGGAAATGAGAGTAGAAATGCTGAGGGTCCCAAGCCTGTCCCGCACAGCTCTCCCCAGTGAGAGTTCATTCTCCGCGCTGCACACAGTGTGAGAGTCTAGGGAGGGGGTGAGCCCCAGGGTGGGACCTGGGTCCCCCTGAAGCCACAGAAAAAGAAAGTCACCCTGCTGACTCAAGCAAGGTGCTCTGGGCTTTCAGGTAAATGAGGAGAGAATTTCTGCTGTGTTAAACCACTGACTGTTGGGGCCGTTATTCTAGGCCAGCTTAATCAAAGCCCCAGCCAGGCAGACGTAGGTCCACATTTGGTGTTTACTTCTCACTTGACCCTCGGTAGGGCCTGTGTACTGAGCCTCTCGGGCCTGTGACTTTGCTGGGAATGGGGCTATTTACTTGTTGGCCGGGAGCTGGGGTCTTTTCTATGATGCTTACAAGTGCGGCAGGAGACAAGGCAGCGGCCCAGGAAGGCAGTTTGTTAAACTCAGGGTCCTGGCACGCCAGTTGGTCATGCAGGAGAAGGTGTATATCAGACAGGACACACAAGGAAGGAGGGAGGGAGGGCGGGAGAACCGGGCTGTGTCCTTCCCGGAGCTTCGGTGGGCGGGGCAAGCAGGGCGGGAGACACGTTAGGATTGGCTGCACAATGACTGTATCGGGGTCTGATGTAAAGGGGCTGCCGGGCACCTGTCCCTGAGGGATGAAAGTGGAGGGATTTTGTCCACTGAGGTGTGTGGGCCAGACAGAGGCTCCGGATTAGTTAGCCGGTCAAGTTGCCCAGCTGAGTCCCTCCGTATCTGTAAGAATCGGTTAGCCCCACGGAGGGCTGTGTCTCCTTACTGCATCACAGATCATTATTAGGATTTTAGATAAGGTATGTGAATCACCTAAGTTAAAGTTATAAAGCAAGTTTTCCTTTTGAATTCAGGAGTGCAAAGCAGATTAATTATTGTCTGTAATTATAAGGTGTCCTTCCATATTAGTCACCTTCCGACTGCCAATCACTTTCTAACCTGACACAGTTTCACAGAGGTTAATTTGGCTCATGGTGTCAGGGCATGGTGAAGGACAGCTGCTGACCTCACAGGAACCAGGAAACAGAGAGGAGAGGGCTTCAGGGAAAGGGTAAACCCCCTGGGTCTTAACCCAGCCCCGTGCTAACCGAGCCCCACCTCCTGCAGCGAATTCAGCTGTGGGCTCCTTGGTGGACTAGGCTGGTGATGAGTTTAATGTTCCCGTGACCCAGTCATCTTCCAAAAGCCCCGTCTCTCAACAAAAAGACTTCTGGGGAATATTTTAGGCCTCAACTGTGACCTGCACTGCCTCGTGAGTAATCTCACTTACTTTATTATCTATTTGGTTTTTTTATTCATATCAGCAATGCAACAGTCACTTGTGTAAAAAACAGACTGTTGCTTGGAAGTACCCTCTGTCCATTCAGTCATGCTGGGGGTCAGTTACTCAGCAGAGCCAGAAGCTGGACAACAGGGGGAGACCCTGGCTCTGACCATGTGGAGCTTTTAATCTGGATGATTCAGGTGGTTCCAGCTCTATTCCTGGTGTAGTGAGCCTGGAGAAAAATAGCAGTGACATAGTGGAACTGTGCGTGTATTCCCACCCTGCTGGTTGATTCTTTTCCAGTGACAGTGAGTGGGACTGTCTCTCCCTCGCAGGAATGGAGAGGGGAGGGGAGGTTCCAGATTTAGCAGCAGCGGCAGTGGCTATTGAAGATACGAGTGGCCGGCAGGACTTGACACCTGGCACACTGGGTCGTGACTGAGATGCTATTGCTGGTCTTTGTGTCCTAGGAGGAGGGTGGGCCTGTGATCTTCACTGGTGAAACCCAGATCTGCTGTTGTTAGCATTCATTCAGGCTTCCTAATAGCATTTATTCCACAGAGTAAGGTACAAATTAAATTTTCTTTTCTAGATATAGTTTATTGTATCAAATTTGTATGCTATCTTATAATGGTAAATGCTCTAGAAAGAATATTCAAGCTACTTCAATTCTAGTACTTCCCCCTAACCCACCCAGAACGTAACAGAACATTGTGATCTTATAACAACCTTGTGGGTAACATTTGCCTTGTTAAACATGGGGCCTTATTTTATTAAATCATTTTGTTGAAATCCAAAACAACAACAAAAAAATGCTGCTTGCTAGAGTTAGTGTAAGTCATGTTTTGTTAAACTTCTGAGGCACATAAATGCTTACCATTTTAACAAATCGAAGTCCATTCACCCTCGTCTTCTTCAAGCAGTTGCTTGAGAGGAAGAGTTTCCTAGAAACACAGTTGCAATCTCTAATTTTTGTTTAACAGGTTTGCACAACTGCCAAGTAGGCTTTGTCTACTTTGGAATAGAAGCAGCGCTCTGGAGAGCCTGGGACGTAGCAGGAGGACAGACTGCAGCCCTGAGCTCCAGAAAGAAAAATCCCAGTCCATGCTGGTATTTGCCGAGGCCGGTTGATATGTGCTCCTCCAAACCAGTGCTGCGGTTGGCTCAGTCTGTGATTAAACCAGGGGCCACAACAAACCATGCAATTCACTACGGTCACACGATGGTGACTTGCTGCCTACAGACCCAGGCCACTGGTTTTGAGCATTTCACTGATGGTTCTTTGCCAGACTCCTACTAACACAGAGGGGTCTCATTTTTTAAGAAGTTGATGAAATCTTGTCTGTCAAGAATCCAGAATCTCATCTCGTGACCGTGATTTTTTGAATGGTGCTGAAAAATACTAGTTGCACTCTCGCTGTGGGTCTGAGAAAGACCTGCTAAATTCATTTCAGTGACATTTAATTGAGCGATACTTGCTTGAGTCCCTAACACACAGTCCTTCACTTTGACAAACCTGCTGCACACCTTTAAGCACAGTGCACTGCCTATGGGAGATGATGAAAATTGGCTTTTACTGCTTACCATCTACTTGGGGAGGCAAAAAATAGTCTTACTAACAAGTAGTAAAAACTCTCCTAACTGGGGCTGTTCCTATTGATTCATTGGCAGGATTTCAGAGGCACAGTAAAAGAAGAAAAGAAAAAAGCAAGAAGAACAAGCTTAGGAATGAGAGTTACAAAGGGCAGATCTATCTGCTTTTGTGTCGCTGTCTACCAGTCATGTGTCTATCATCTATCTATTCGGTTAAACACACACACGTGTGCACACACGCACGTGTCCTGGAATCCAAAGTGCAGGGAACGGAACCATTCACCAAACGCCTTGCGGGAGTCCCCCCGGGAGGGTGTGATCTAGCCCTGTGCTGCCTGGCGGCACCAGAACCTGCTTACTCAGGCGTCCATGGCTGGAGATGATGCCCACAGCCCGGAATCACCTTTCTACCATGCTCACAGCTGATAGGGAAGTGGTTTGTTGAGAGGACGTGGTCGTTGTACTTGTGATGCTGGACCTGCCTCCTGCAGGCTGGAGGGACACTGTCCTGCCAGAGAGGAAGAGGGTCCTAGAAGGGCTGTGGAATCAGGAGGAAAATTAGAAGCTTCTTTTGTTAGTAAGAGCTGGGACAACAATGGAGCTCCTCCAGCGATGAGGCAGGGTAAGAGGGAAATTTGCTAAATCAAAGTCATTTGAGATGATTCTCAGCTCATTCACAATGAACTTCCGGATATCACGTTCCCTACATAAACCAAACCCCATGAGAGCGGGGTCGTCCACCTCTGCACTCTCAGCGCCTAGCACAGAGGGTTCCACAAGCATTTCCTGACCTGGCCAGAAAGTACTATTGTTTAAAGACGAATAGCTGAAATATTTCTTCAAGTTCTGGAGTGTTGGGCCAAAGAGTCAAAGGTACAAATTAATGCAGAAATCTGTGTTTACTTGTTGATTTAAGGCTTGCTATCTCGATATGTACTAAACAATTATGTGTTTCGATTAAGATTCACCTCAGAGTTGTGTAACTATGAATTTACATTCCTTTCACACCATCAGTTTGTCTATATTTCTATTATTTTTCTTTTTGGTCCTGGAAGTCAAATTTAGGGCCTTGTATTTGCCAGACAGGTGCTTCTGCTGCTGAACTACATCCCCGGCCCTGTCTATATTACTATTAAAATAGCCCAAGTTAAACTGTAAGACAAATCAAAACAATAATTTACAGAAAAATATAAAAATAAAAACTCAAATGTAAATACCCATATATGCACATATGTATGTGTGTGCATATGTATGTTGGATATATATTAGAAATGTATGAAAATGCATGAAAGCATTAGGAAGAAAGTAAAACTAATACTGGTGCATCCCCCACAAATATATCACACCTACTTAGACACACAAACACTGACATGGAGTCTTCCCCACTGTTTCCTGTTCTCATTTTTACTGGTTTCTCCCTTTGATGCTCATTTTCTTATCTTCCTTGTGTTGGCTCCTTGTACAGGAAGTTGGTCGGGAGCAGTTGGGAACCGTGTGGCCGGCTGTCAGGGGACTTGGCTTCAGACCTCTCCTGTTTTCCTCTTTCCAGTCAGGAAATATTTGCTGAGAAGAAGAAGAAGGATCTTGTCCTCTGGGTCCCTCCTTTGAGAACTCTTGCTTTGCATTAAGAAATTTCCAGTGGGCATGTGCTGAGCATATGTAAAATGCTCTGAACGTTTTTTCCTCATGGAGAAAGAAGCGCTGCTTCAGAGAGAAGAGAGGAGAACCTTCCCTTCAGTGTAGTGAGCTTTTTTTCTCCTGGAGCAATTTTTAGAAAAGCTTCTTACAGCTCAGGGGATTCATTGTCTCCTTAATGAGTTAAGTAGATGATTAGTAGCTGGATCTCAGAGGGTTGCTCTAGAACCATTTTGTGAATAAATTGTGCTTTGCCATCACAGAAAGTTTAAACTGGTAAAACCACTTCTAAGAGAGTGGTCGGCTGAACGGTAGGAAGGAATGCTCATTCCAGGCAGACCATGAGCGGGCTGTTATGGAAAGGACCCTCCCTCCCTGACCTCCCCCGCCAGGTCCAGCGCTCTCCCTAACTCTGATGGCCACATCCGCTCGCCACTCAGCACACGGGTGGCGGTGACCCCTCGCCCCATAGCTGCCCACTCCAACACTCAGCATTCGCACGGTGCCAGGCGTTCTAGGCCGCAACAGTACACAGCATAGATACGGTCCCTACTCTGGCAAAATCTTTCTCCTATTGGAGAAAACAGACAAGAGGGAAGGAAGCAGAATGATTTCAGGTACTATGGAGTGCTATGAAACAGGACAGTAAGATAGGAGGGCCCCATCAAAATCTTCTGCATACAAGTAAACCCCGTGTTTTGGGGTTCAGTGGCAGTCTAAATTTCCTTGGATGGATGATTCTCCTGCTCCACTTTGTGAAGACCGAGGTCACGCACGTGGCAGGATTTCACGAGCTTTGTTGGCTCTGGAATGCCCCATGTGGCCTCTACCCTTCCTGCATTGCTGAATGTGTGTCCCTTTATCCGGGACTCTAGCCCGGAATTCCTGCTGCCATAGTGTCTGGCATCCAAGAAGCAGAAGTGGGCACTGCCTGGCGTTGTAAAGTCCAGGCTCAGAATTGCCGCACTGCCCCTCCTGCATCACTCTATGATCCACGCAAATCTCAGGCTACCTGAATTCAAGGGGAGGAAACGTGGGTGCCATCCTTTCACAGATGACGCCCTGAAACACTTGGACTCTTTAAGTCATTATAGGGTGGGTGCTAGATGGTTTGGGGACCCTTTCCACTAGACATAACCTCTAAGAAAGTGGGGGTGATGTCTATTGTTTCTCACCAGTGTCTAACACTGATACCAAAAATGAATGACTACGTTCGTAATGTCAGGAAAGGATGAGGAAAGCAAATTCTTGGTCCGTGTAGTACCTCCTCACCTCGCGATCACGGAAGGCTTTGCTGATGGATCACAGGGCTCCTTCTCATGACCTCAAGACTCTGCCAGAGCTAGCACTCCATGTGGTTCTCAATAAAGCTGTCACGTGTTACAACACCGCGACCAGAAGCTCCAGAGGAGATTGTCAGAAGGTCCGATGAGCTGGGCATGGAAAGACATGGACGTGTAGGCTTCGGAAAGGCAGATGAAAGGGACCAGGTCTTTTATTGGTCTGTGTGCTTTCTTTAGATTAGTGAAGTCCAGGTGTAAACTTCTGACAGGTGAATTTTAAAAACAAAATACTTCCCACTGGATGGGTGTGTCCTCTTGGGGGTACACAGCTTTGTGAGCAGACAGCAAACTGCGTGTGAAGAAAGAGGAGGCCCTGTCTCCAAGAGACACCATCCTGGTCTAGGGAACACTGCCTGACCCAGTGCTTTCCTGGGCCACACAAACTCCCAAGCATACTAGGCAGCTTCAGTAGGGGATTTGAATGTGGGAAAAAAAATCACAAAACCACATAAGTAAAGCTTATGCTTGGGTTCATAATTTTCATCTTCTATTTTGGTCAAAGCAAGTCACAGGCTATCTGGATTTTTGTAAGCAGTGGTCTTTCAGATTGAAGTTATGTACCTACAGTTCTTTATTTTAGGGCCCTGTTTTCGGCCAGGATCACAGTGAGGAGTGGTCAGCGCCCCACAATGATGATGGTGAGTTCTCCTAATCAAGGCTGCCCAGTGAGAAATGAAAGCCCCAGTCAACCAGATGTTTTGTCTACAGCATGCCGACCTATTAGTTAGGCTAAACTGACTCTCTGCTTCCCCTTTCATTGTCTTGCTAGGGTAGAGAGGAGGCCTTCATCAATGTGAAGAACCAGAAATCTAGCTCTTTGTTGATGCTAAGAGGATAAAATTAACCCGTTGATAGGTACTTTCACTTTCCCACCAGATGTCACACCCACAAACCTATATACACTTAAGAATTTGCATAGAGATGCTGGAAGCTTCCATGTTCCAGTAACACAAATTTTCTATTTCTCCCTATCTTAAACCCTATAATACATACATCACTACTGGGGAAAGCCTTTGCCTGATATTCAAGATACATTAACTAACATGTCCCTTTCATGCCACGCCTGCCTGGTGTTTTTGGTGTTCTAGATCAATGTCTCTCGACCTCAGCAGTGCTGACATTTGGGTGGGGACAATTCTTCTTTGTGAAGATTGTCCCTGCGATGCCGAGGTCCTGTGTGCTGTGAGGCCTGTCCTTTGCATGCTGGTTTCTCCTCCTTTCCTTCATGTCATGTTCTTTTGGTCACACTTGGGGTCCTTCTCTTTGATAAACTACCCCCGCCCCACTGAGAATTGGCTGGAAAATGTGTGAGTGTAGTTTTTTCCTTTCTATCAAGAGCCAGAAGGGAGATGAGGAGGGCAGGACAGGAGAACCTCAGGAGAAAGAGTGCAGACTCTGGGTGTCAATCACTTGGCCCCAAAGGTTAACAGGAAACCACTGCTCAGTTCGTACGCTTTGCTAAATTTGCGTGTGATGAAGTAGGTTAGATGCTCACGTCAACCATATACAGAGCTGGCTTCTCTCATTTAGTTCTCCTCACGGTCCTCAGAGACAAAGTTCATTCTCTCTGCTCTACAGAGGAGGAAACTGAGGCCCAGGAGTTTTTGAGTCACTGGTAAAGCCCAGGGAGTACACAGAGGACCCCGGACCCAGCAGAGCTGGCTGTGCCGAGTCCCTGTGTTCACCTCTGCGTAGGTCGTAGTGATTCTGGAGATGCTCCCTGGAGGCCCTCGTGTGGTTTCGCCTTCCTGTTACTGAAGTTGGGCTACCTGGGGGAAAGCCAGCTGAACTCCACCCTCCCCAGGGCTTTCCATCCCTGGGTGTTCCCTTCCTCCTTAATGACTTCCTCAGGCCTTGCTCTCTGCAACAGCCCTTCCAGGGCTGAGCTCAGCCCGAGCATGAAGCTTTTGGGAACGAGTCAGGAAAGTCTGCTCAGCTGTTTTTGTAGAGGGGGAAAAGATGTAAAATATATAAAGCACCTTTTCTCCCATTCCCAAAATAACTCAGGGTTCGGGCTTTCAGGTTTGCATGTGGCCAAAGCCTTATGAGACTGCCTGGAGTTACGGGAAGGAGACACCCGCATGAGCCCCTTCCCTCTTCGCCCCTCTCGGAGCGAAGAGTGGGGGTGAAGCTGGTCGCTCACCTGGGGACTTGTAACCGAAGAGCGCAGGGTGCCATTGTAAGAAGCGCATCTGCAGATCAACCTTGGGGTCCCACGTGGGCTTTTCCTTTCAGCTTTCCTCTGCGCCCTCCCTCTTAGCTCCTCTGTGGGTTTGTTGTTCTCTTACAAAGCACAGTTAGTGCTGAGTTTAGACAAAGTGTCCCTCTAGGGGTTCGTTCTTCATCCGCCCAAAAGTATTATATGAATTCTTGCAGAGCGCTGGACACAGCACCAGGTATTTTGTGTGTATTGCTAACTTATTTACCCATGAACCATATGCTGTGTATAAAAGGATCCCGAGGTGTGGTCAGGTTACGTGAACTGTCCTTGGACATTACTATGAGAACCAAAACCCAACCCAGAGCTTTGTCTACCTGCAAAGCCTGTGTTTTTAAACACAGCAAATCCTTCCATCCTAGCAACAAGCTAGGACAAAACAAAAGCTAGGACATAAACAAAAACCTGGGTTTTTGTCTATGCTACACAAGGAAACTTTGGGAGAAGAGTCTTGTGCCTGAACAAAGGAACAACCAGATATTTTACTAATTTAATATGGAAAAGGGAAAACCTGGGTGTGGTAGTCCCTTGAATGGTATACAGCACAGGCTGAGAGGTTTCAGTTGACACTGGAAGACAGGAAGGAGGGAAGGAATGAAGGAAGGAAGGAAGGAAGAAAGAATGAACGAACTAAAGAATTTGAAGATCACACTTCTACCTGTCCACACACACAGGGGAATATAGCCTGGGTTATGAATCGTTGTTATTAAAATGTCCATAGTACACACAGAAATCCACAGAGTCAATGCCATCTTTATGAACATGCCAATGATGTGCTTCACAAAACTAGAAAAAGCCGTCGTAAAATATGTACAGAACCACAGGAACCTGGAATAGTCCATGTCATCTTAGGCAAGAGGAACAAAGCAGGAAGCACTGCATTGTGTGACTTCAGGATACACTACTGCGCTGTAAACATCGCAATAGATGGTATCAGTGTAAAGACGCACAAGAGGGACAGGGCAGCATAGACGTCCTGGGCGCAAACCCGCGAGTCCTCAGCTAGCAGAGTGTAGACGGCGGCAAAGAGGACACACGCTAGAGGAGACACCACAACATTGAGAGGTACGGGGACCTTGGATATCCACATGCAGGAGAATGAAGCAAGATCTCCTTTCTTTCACCAGTTACAAAAATAAGCTCAAGACATATCAAAGACTCAAGGCCTGAGACTATGAAACTACAAGGGAAAATGGGGGAAATGTTTCAGGACAATGGAATGGGCAGTCTTTTGTTTTTGTTCGTGAGACTTTGAAATCAGGAAACAAAGGCAAAAATAACACATCAGACTATCAATTACAGTGGCGTGAAGAAGCAACCCACAGAATGGAAGAAGCGTTTGCGAACTGTGCATCCAACAGGGGTTAGTATCTAGAATATATAAGGAACCCCTAAAACTCAATAGCGAAACAAGTAAACGAACAAATAACCTAATTAAAAATGGCCAGTAGAAGAACTACACAGACATTTGTCAAAAAATAAGAACGGCAAACAGGTATATGAACAAATACTAAACATCACTAATCATTATGGTAATGATGGTAAAGAGAGCTATCACCTCAACCTAGTAAGCACAGGTGTTATTAAAAGATAAGATGTAGAGAAAAGGAAAACTTTACACTTTGCTAGGGAGAATGTAAATTAGCACAGCCATTATGGAAAACAATAAGACATTTCCTGAAATGAATTAACAATACAACAACCATGTGATCCAGAAATCTCACTACTAGATATATACGCAAAGTGCAATCAGGTTGTCAAAGAGAAGCCCGCGTGCCTATGCTTACCAGGTCAGGGCTCAGGATCGCTAAGAAATGGAAATAACCAGAGGGACCACGATGGAATACAGCGAGTCACAAAAGTCTTGCTGTCCACTACCGTGTGAGTGGGACCCCAGGCTGTCGTGTTAAGTGAAGTAAGGCGGAGCAGAGAAAGACGTGGGCCACGGACCTCACTCACGCTGGAGTCTACACAAGTTGGTCTAGAGAAGCTGAGAGGAGCACGAAGTTACAGAGAATGGAGGCAATGGGGGTGGGTCGGTGGGTCACACCGGAATAAGGAGCGTCGCTGCGCTGTTGCACCCTAAGGTCACTGGAGAAAACAGTACTTTACAGTACATTTCAAAAGTTAGAAGAAAGAATTCAGAATGCTCTCACCATGAATAAACGATGAGGAACAAACAGGTATGCTCAATGGGATTTAAGTACCATGCGATGCACATGTGTGTCAAAACATCGCGTAGCACCCCATAAATATGTACAATCTTTGTGCTTTTATGCATCCATTGGGATAAATTTGTCACACAATGTTAACTGTTTCATATGCCTCGAATTCTGCAATGAATGAATGAATGTGCTTCCCTAGAGACAAGGGAGGGCCCGTGGCGTGAAAACTTCATCCCTGCTGTCTGATGACTAGTGTGGCAGGCTGCTGGGTGACAGGGAGGACTTGGGTGAAGAGCGTGACCTTGGTCTTCTCTCTGGCTTGTTTTCTTTTCTCCCTTTTCTTATGGTGGCGGGGTCAGAACGCAGGGGCTCGTGTAGGCTTGGTGCCTGCTCCTCCGTGGAGCTACACTCTCCCGGCCCCGCTCTTCTACGCTGACGGCGGCCTAGAGTTTCTTACAGCCTCAAGTTTCTTCCCCAACTTCAACCTTGGCTTCTCTGTTTTTTTAAGGTTATTTCCAGCTCTCCTGTTCTCTGACTCCTGTTCTCCTGTTCTCTCCCAGGGTAAAATCTCTAGCTGGGGATGCAATCACAAGTCTGGCTTCACCTCTGTGCCAGCCTGTCAGAGGTTAACAGGGTGTGGAAACCATGTCAGTCTCAGCGTGGCAGGCTCCGTCCTGGAAACGTGAGCCTCTGACCGGTGTTTACTTAGTTCTTTCTCAGTCAAATCCAAAGCTTGTTCTATTTAACTCCTGTGATCGCCAGAGAATAACTCTGTCTGCACCTGGACTCTCGGGGCTGTCGGGCTCCTTTCTGAATGAGTGATGGATTCACCTGAGGACAGAAGGAACGCGGTCTGCCAGGGCTGGTAGCAGACATGAGAGGGAGCCAGTGAGAATGATGGGGAAGGGCTGGCATGGGTGACAGGTGACCTTCTAGGCAGGGAGCTGAGGAGCTTTAGGTAGGTCTTGTAAAAGCTCGTCGCAGAGGGTTACCCGTGTTTGGTATCTGTGGCATTGCTGAACGGCACCTCTGCCATGTCGTAGGTAGTATAAAACGTTACCCATTGTATTGCTTTACTGGTACTACCTTCTGAGTCTAGTACAGTAATTATACATAGTAGGTGCTCTACAAATATTTGTTGAATGAAATTTGTTGATTTTTCCTTTGAAAAAGTTTTTTCCCCCTTACACAGTGATTCAAAAACAAGACTATTGGCTGCTTGTTTTGGTAGTGGTAAGACTTCTACAGAGGAAATGAGAAAACCCAGCAAACCCTACATCCTGTTAATATTATGCTGTTATTGTAGGCTGTCTGTCCAGACTTTTCAGGGCAAGTCATTTTTTTTAGTGGGTGAAACTCTTGGAAATTTGAGGGTTTATGGAAAATGTGATTGTGGGTTCAGTATTTATCATTAGTATACCCTTTGCCAATTTCTCAGACTGAATGAGTTTTTCTTTAAGCCAAACAGTTAAGAACGGTTCTATTTTTGAAGTTTTCAAATAACTAAGATGTCTGTAATTTGGAAAAGAGACGCTCTTCTCTGTTCCTGATATTTGCGGGTAATCACACACACACACAGAGGCAGTCTCTGGGCCAGACTGCCTGTCCCTGTGTCAGGGCAGTGCGGATGCCAAGGTTTCCTGGGATCCTGTTGGAGGAGCGCTGTGCCTTCTCTGAGTCCTCACCCTATCGGGCTGAACCTCTTCCTTGGCAGCTTAGGTAGAGGATGCAGGAAGAGAAGCCAGCAAGTTAGAAAGTTAGCACGCTTCCTTCTCGCTTTAGGAGCTCTGCATAGCTCCGTGTACATAGCCCCAGGTACTCTCACTGAGGAGCCTTGTACCAGAGAAGCACCGGGTATGGATTCATCCAAGCTACCAGCCCTGGCGAACCCCCGACTCCAGACTCCCGAGACCTGCTGGGTGGTCAGGCCCATACGACACATGCTGAGAGTCCGAGTTGATTAAAGAGGTTCACGTTGTCACATAATGCTTTCTAGACTGAGTCCATAAAGAGATTATCACCACAGCTGAGGTCTGCCCTGCAGCTTTACGGATCCAAATATCACACATTTCCTGGGTAGCCAGGTACTCACAGACAATTAGTGCTCAATCAATGGTATAAATTCATAGCCGTATTTCCCCCACTTTGATAATCTTATTGCCAGGTTCTATGAATTCACACACGGTAGCTGTTTACGTACTGAAATGCCTGCTTTTGTTCCACGTGCAGCACTGTGAGCTCAAGGCTTGAAATAAAGGCTCTCTGTGAACTTCTGGAAACGAAGGACCGGTACAGTTTCCAGCTGTTATTTCCTACTGCAGCCTTCATTCTCCGCTCACATGTGGAGAGACTTCTGGTGGTGTAAACACATGCATAAAACCTTCTCTGATGTGAGAAGGAACAAACACATCTTTGGCTTCTGAGGGGCCTTCTTGGAGTCCAAGGAGCAGACTGAATCATAGGAAACACATGGAGTGCCTAGGGCTCATTTGTGGCACTACCTTTATTATTTCAATAAAAACCCACGAAGTAACCTCCCTTAAAGGAGTTTCCTTGGCCAGACTCATGTTAACACATCATGTGGGCATGGTGACCTTTCTGCATAATGTGACAAGGCGCTTTCCACACATTGATGTATCAAATCCTCATGAGAACGTGCAAAGCATCTTGTATTCCTCCACCTCTGTGGCACAGGAAACTGAGGCTTGGAGAAGTTACACAACTTCTTGGATTCCTCCAGTTCACAGTGGCAGAAGCATGCTGTGAGTTTTGTTTCTATTTCCCATGCTCCTAACAATGAGCCCAAACTATAAAGAGAGGAGAGAAAAGACAGAAAGAGCTAGGGCGAGGCAAGGAGAAGGGAGGTGGGGCTGGAGGCAAGGGCCGCTGGATGGGTAGACCAAACCACAGTTCAGGTTTCCTGTTCTTTACAAGTCAGTCTGTATTGGAATCTTGTGGAAAATGCCAGGGGCCCAGGGTGGTGGCCAGCGAAGCATATATTTTGCAAGCTGAGCAGAGCACTTCTGTTGCTTGGTCTTAGGATGAGAGTTGGGCAAAGATCAAAGCAAGAGAAGACATTCAGGAAACACATTTCTTTAACTGCCCACAGTAAGAGACTTTCACAACTGGAAAATCCGAGCCATTTCTGCCAGCCCTGGAACATGGAGGCTTTAACTCATTCATCATAGCTGTCAGGTTCCTTTCTGTAAACAGTAAGCTGGTGACTTACAAAATACCTTCTTTTTTTCAAAGAAAAGCAAAACAGTGAGACGGCGAAATATAGAAGCTATCAAAGTAAATGCTAGTTAGTGTCAAAACAGAACGTCCCAGGCCTGAACTAAATCTAAGGTAGCTCAAGTCTAAAGTGATTGGACTGCTTCCAAAGAATATTTTTATATTTACACATAGCTTAGGAAGAAAAGCCCATGTGAAGAAGACTGCAGGGGAGATAGAGATATAGCGTGATGATGCTTGAAAGACACTGAAGAAGGGAAGATGTATAGACTGTAGTGCAATTCCAGCTGGTTCCTGTAATTCTCAGACAGGTGAAGCATGCCAGGAGTCAAGCCAGTCTCTACCTTCACAGTTCCCTCTTCATTCATCCCATCAAATAGGGCGCATGCAGCTTAGATGGTGGGTCAGGACTGGAGCGTGGAGTTAGAGAGTTCTGCTAGGACCCACATATTTCCTGGTGTAATTGGAAAAAACATCTATATTCTATATAGGAACACCCTGAGCCTCAAGGGATCACAGAACAGTACTCTAGACTCCGAGGGAGGCAAAGCTAACACCACGTCCAAATAAGGAGGAAAAAAAAAATGGAACCAAGGTTGCGGATTAGGTTGATGCAAGGGTGGGAAGAGTGACACACGTTTTTCTGGGACAAAGACAAGTTTAGAATGAAAATAGGTTCCTGCCATTTTCCTCAGTACTTCTTCTCCCAAGCCTCCATCAACTACAATCAGAATGACCTCGTAGCTACCCAGACAAGTAGGCTTCCTGCTTCTCCTCCTACTTCCCTGAAGACTAATCTCTTTCCTTTTTGAATGAGTCAGATCATAGCGTTCCTCCTTTATTAAACTTCTCAGTGCCTTTCCACGCAACTTGGAATAATTTACAAATTTCTTATTATGACCATCCAGTTCCTCTACTACCTAACTCCAGTGGGTTCTCAAATTCTTTCATTCTTTATCTAGTTTACTCTGATATAGTCCCAATAGTTTTTCTTTTCTTTTTAAAAAAATTTTTAAATATAAAATTGCCTCTGCATGGCAGGATTTGTCTTTGTTGTTCTTTTATTAGGAATACTCATAGCTTTGACATTTACATTTTTGGCTTCTACTCAAGATTTAAGGCTTTGTTTGAATAGCCTCTCTACTTATTCAGAAATGTCTTCAAATGCTTCATCTTATCCAAAATACTACACAACATTATATACTTTTGCATTTGGCAGACCTGCATGGATGAAGCGTCTTTATATTTGGATTCAAGAAGTGTTGTTAAAATAGCATCCTAGCCAAAAGGTGAATACCACAAACTGTCCCTACTAGGTTTGCGTTTATAAAAATTTGTTATGGTGAAATATAATCATACATGTGAAAGTGTTTGGAGAATTCAAGATTTGACATACAGCCAGTTGTTCCTAGACAAAGAATCTAAATGGCAAAGGCAGAAGCTAAGGAAGTTGTATTTCACCCAATACAAAATCAGAGAAAGAAAAATTTTATGTGATAGAACTTTGGTTCGTAGCTTTTCAGTTAAGGGATTCACAGAAGGGAAACGTTCATGGCAGAGACCGTTTGTCTGAGTTCACAAACCCCGTGTTCAGCATCCCGCCTTCAGAACGGGAAGCATTTGGTAGTTACCGTGGGTGTGTTAGAGTCAGGGCACTTATGTTTCAATCTTGGCTCCATTTCTGCACAGTTGTGAGATTGTGGGTAAGTCACTTCACTTCTTTGTCTCTTAGTTTCCTCATCTGTAAACAGTTCATACAATATAATGCCTACTCTAAATATAAGCCTAGGGGCACCTTGTAAGATGATGTATGGGAAAAAAATTGAGCAGTCCTCATTCCACAAATACTAGTAATCTTTTTTTTGTTGTTGCAAAACAACTTAATTTCAGAGCATTTAAAGGACTCATTCAATTTTACAAGTATATTGTAAAATTGTGGGATGAGACCTAGAACCAAGAACTTCTGACTCCTGCAGAATTGTAGATACAGCTGAGAATTTTTAAAGGATTTGTGCAGTTAAACATTATTTAATGCCTAAAATAGACACTGGCTACAAAGCAGTGTGTTCATTATAATATTTTCCCCCTAAACATAAAAATGCATGAAAAGTACTGAAAGGACATACAGTGAGATGCATGGGTGCATGGCAGACAGATTTTGAGAAAAAGGTTGATTTTATCTTCTTTGTGCTTTTTATGCTTTTCATGTTATTAATATTCAGCAGATATGACTTTTGTAACAAGAAATGAAAAAGGTGAAACAACACTATAGCGATGGTGCAGTCCCTTTGTCCCTTGAATGCATGATTTGCCCAATCCTTCTTTATGTTCACTGCTTTACGTTTTCCAGGCTGTTATGGTTTGTGTCTAGATGCCCCCCCAAGGTCTCATGTGGTAATAGGGATATTTCTTCAGAGGTGGTTAAATCTATAGCATGTGATTGATTTATAGCACAATGCTGGGATGAAGGGTGCTGGGATTAAGGGTGGGTGATTGCTGGATCAACACATTGATTGGATTAGCACTGCCCTAATCCCAGCAGTCTGGATGAAATAAAAGGGGCAGAAAGAGGCTTCTTCCCCCTTGATTTTCATTTGTCACTTTTTTTGTCTTCTGTGACTATGAACAGTTGCTCTTCTGCTGTGTCATTCTACCTGAAGCCAGCAGATTATGGGCTGAGCCCTCTACAAACTGTGAGTTAAATAAATTTTTCTCCTCTTAACTTTGGGTGTCAGATACTTGGTCTCAGCAATGTGAAAAGTAACTAAGACATAATTTGGTAACAAAGAGGCAAGGCCATTGCTGTGATTATACCTGACCCTGTGGTTTAGGAGCCTTTGGGGATAGCTTGTGGGAGGCATATGGAAAGGTTCAGAGATGCCAGGTAAAAAGCAGAGCTGGGATGACTTAGCTGTACTGTATGGGAGTTTCTGCTCAGAAGTCTAGAAAGTTGATTGAAAATCTATGAGTAAAGACTCAAGAGGTTTCTGCTGGGAAAGACTGCATTGCCCATCAGACTCCAGATGATGTGTGTTACGCTTTTTTAAAAGTTTGTCTGTATTTTGCTCTTATCCTGACTTTGCCTGAGACTGAAATTAAGAGTGTCAGACTAATTAATTTGGTAGGAGAAATTTATAGGAGGTCAAGTGTTGAGGTGGTAGCATGGCTACTATTGGGAGCTTTTAACCAGATCTATGTTGAGAATCAAGATCAAAGAGCCCAACAGAATGATTTAAAGTTGGCGAGTTTAGCCAGAAAGGAAACTGCAGTAAATCTGTGGACTGGAAAGATAAAGCAGAGGAGATACTGGTTGCTGAGAAGGAACAAGAGAATAGAAAAGATGGCCTGAGATATCACAAAAAGCTGCAGGACTCCATCCTTCACAGCCTCAAAACTGCAAAAGTAAAAGACTGAGCTTTGAGAAGAAAGTCACAGAGCACCGTGTTCTAGAATGGTGATGGCCAAGAGTATTCCTTCCTCCAAACTGGATTCCCTGATGCAGGCACTGGACCCCTACAGCCAAGAGAGAGGGAAGCCTGGCTGCTGCTCCTACTGGCAACAGACCTTGGCATCACCCACATGATGCTGCTTTTAGGTGCATGCAGAATGGCAGAGTTGTGGGGTCAGGAAGCCTTCCATTCAGATTTAAGAAAGCCTGGGAGGTCTCTCAGTGTGCCCCTGAGAGGGCAGTGTGTGAAGATGTGAGTGTGAAGCCCAAGGTGCAGTGGAGACCCCAGAAGTTTGGAGGAGCCAGGAATGTGGATCATCTAAGGAAAATTGCAAGATGGGAGCAGAATGGCCCAAGAGAGAATCCAGGTGAGCTACCACCACCAGAAGTGGTGGTGGGGCCACCCAAGCCTTTGGAGCTCACAGCCTGCCACAGATTGCCTCTGATGCTGCATATGCAGCTACAGGATTTAATGTTTGCCCGGCTGGATTTTGGACTTGTTTTGGTCCCATTCCTTTATATCCCCCTGTTTGTACCTCTGGGAATAGAAATGTCTATCTTGTGCCATTGAGTGTTGGAAATATTTAACTTTATTTTTATTTATATTGGGGCTTGTAGCTAAGAGTTTGTCTTAATCTCAGAAGAGTCTTTTAACTTGAAGTTTTCAGCAACGCTGAAACCGTTAAGACTTTGGCAACTCTTGGAGAGGGACTAAGTGCCTTTTGCATGAGGGAGTGTGCGTGAGTCTTTGGGGAGTCAGGGGTAGAATATTATAATTTATGTCCTTTTAAAGCCTCATAAGGTCATAGAGTTTTTTCATTGGTGGCTGAATCTAGAGTATTCGATTGATTCATAGTGCAGTGCGGGGATGAAGGGTGCTGGGATTAAAGGTGTGAGCGCTACACCCTCTATAGGGCAGGAAGCCTGCATGCAATACAAGGGACTGAAACAGGCTTGTCTCTTGTTGCTTTTGCCATCTTCCTCTGCCATGTGCCACCCTGCCTTGGAGCCAGCTGATTAGGGACTGAAATCTTTACAAACTATGAGCTCAATAAACCTTTCTTCTCTTAATGTTGAGTGTTAGATACTCTATCTCAGTAATGAGAAAGATAACTAAGACACAGGCAATTCTCACTTAGGTTTTTGCTGAGCTCTCCTAGAAACGTGTCTGTTCTCCAATACCCCACATTCCTCTACATTTTTATTTAGGTTTTAGTTTTCTTGCACATCTATATGAGATTTCTATCCTGGGTATCTTGTATGGTGCTGTGTTAAAAATCTTTGATGGAGCTTGTGGTGGTGCATGTCTGTAATCCCAGCCACTCTGGAGGTGGAGGCAGGAGGGTCACAAGTTTGAAGCCAACCTGAGCAACTCAGACTCAAAATTTTTTTTAATAAATGACATCCACATGAATGCTGGCTTTAGAAATGGTCCTCCTTTAAGACCAGTTCAATTTCAAAATTATTAGGATTGTTTATAAAATTTGATTTTCCATATTAGTAATTACATTTTCATTTCTGTTTTATTTCCCATCAAGATTTATTTTGCTTCCAATAGTTTTCCCTTTTATATTATAAAATGTTTGTAAGCCAAAATTAGCATTTATATTTCCTGTCCATGTAGCATCCCATACCTAGATAACTTTCTAGCTTATCATTAAAAGAGTTTATAATCTATTTCTGGGTACCTTGTATGGTGGTGCATTAAAAATATTTGATCCTGCAAAACTACAGGTGTCAAGGCTTCTGGGAGGAATTTTTGAGCTTGTCTCCTGAGTAGAATTGTACACAAGAGTTGGAAAGGCAACGCGCTGTACGTGCGCTGTGGTGACAGAGCCCCATGCCACGGTCCACAGTGCACCAACTGGCTGTAGATGGGTCCCGTCAAGTCTACGGGCCTGCTTTGGTCATTGCAGAGCTGGGAGAACCTGGCATCTTCCACTGACAGACTGCAGATAGATGGATTCCTGCAGAGTGCTTCCAAGTTGGTACACGGAAGTGTACATGCGAGTTAGTGGCACCGAGCAATGCGTCTCACAGCGACAGTACTAGTGAGTAATTCTATAAACAGAAGAGCCTGGGGAAAGGAGGGCAAGGGCTCCAAATGTCAAAATGTGTATGTAGATGTCCCAGTTCTCAGGAAGAACACAGTCATCAAGCATCACAAAACTTACTGCTAATAAAAACATTTCAAACTCAAGCACAGGGAGGAAAAGCGAATGAACTCCATCCAGTGGGGAAGTCAGCACTGATCTTACTTATCGCTCTATCTGCATCACTTAGTGCATGCTCTTGAAATCTGTAGATAATAAATAAATGTTGAAGGAGAAAAACAGTGACTAGAGGAGCTGATCATTTTCTGACTGCCAGGAGGCCCCAGGGATCTGAACACTGGAGCACAGCTTTTGGGGAGCGGCTGGCCCTCTATACCCTACCTTTCAGCTCATTGAAGCCATCACAGATCCCACTGGTCACCAGCGCAGTGAGGCACAGGGGTCATCACACAGTCTCAACTTTGGGGAAAGCGTCTGGGCCCCAGGTGTGAAGACAGCGATAACAACAGAAATGGTCATAAAAGGAGCGAACACTTACTGAGGGTTCAGCTGGTGTCAGGTGCTGTTCTAACTTCCTTTTACAAATTCTCGCAGTTTGTTGAAAGAAACAGGAGAAATATTCTAGGTAAACTCAGCACTGAGCCTTATCAATACTATTGGCTTCTCAAAAACAGCTATCTTGTTGCTCTAACCATATCTAA
>PVJX010031672.1:0-21030 GCA_004027295.1 Dolichotis patagonum
CATGAAGATTTTTTCCCAATTTGTGGGTTTTCTTTTCACTCTGCTGGAAACCTCTTTTGACATGCAGAAACTCTTTAATAAGATGTGGTCCCAGTTATTGATTCTGGGAAGTACTTCCCGTGTACATTGGTTCTTGTTCATGAATTCTCTTCCTACCCCTATATCTTTGAGGTTTTTACCTACTTTGTCTTCCAGCAGTCTTAGTGTTTCTGTTCTAATATTTAAATCTTTGATCCATTTAGATTTTAGTTTAGTGTATGGTGATAGACATGGGTCTAGTTTTAGTCTTCTGCATATGGACAGCCAATTTTTCCAGCACCATTTGTTAAAGAGACTGTCATTCTGAGCTACATTTCCAACCCAGTCTTTCTTTGGATATTCTGTTTCGTTACTAAGACTTTATGTAATGAAACACATGGTTGTTGCCATGTGTTTAAAGTGTGCTCATGATTTCTTAAATAATCAGCAACTAAGTGATATTACATATTCAAATATCTGTCCATAGTTTAGCATACTTTTTATTAATTGTTAAGGGAAAAGTATAGTTGGGAGGAATTTTAATAGTAACTGGAACTGAAGCTCCAGAGACTGTGTGACTTATTCATCTCTTTTGGACCATCCTAGTCAAATGATTGAGTCATCTTCCTAAAGTATTTTTGAGGACAGGTTTTATTTGGTTGTTGATCATCTTGTGATCTGGATTTTTCCTATGCCAGATTTAAATTTTGAAGTTATTTTCCTTTTTTAACATGTGAAAAATTAATGTATTTAATTTTCTGCATTAATTTTTAACAAAGAATTGAAATTAAGTGAAAAGAGTAAGAAATGCATGTTATTCATAATTTTACTTTTGAGATAACCATCATTGATATTTTATGTACCATGAAATATTTGGTATATTTCATTTCAGTCATATTTATTTGAACATATTCATGTATTGTTCCTTTTTTAAAAATAAAATTAGATCATACAATATAGTGCCTTTTCCACTTTATGTCATGAATGTTTCCTTGTGTTGAATAGTATTAGAAAATAAAATTTTTAATAGTTATGTAATACTCTTTGAATAGGTATTTCAGGTTACTTAGCAAGCCTTGCTGTTTACTGGGTTACTGGAAATTCTCAGATTTTGATGGCTTATCAGCTTATTTATTTATTTATTTATTTTGGTAATCATTTAGTTTTTATATTGTTTTCAGGTTTTCTTTTTCTGGGATTTTATAGGTATTTTAAAAGAAAATGTTGAATTAGAATTTAACTTTTTGATCCCTTTTTTGTTGTTGTTGCTGTTTATTTCCATGCTAAACACATACAAGTGCATGGCTCTACCACTGAGCAACATCTCCCACATCCCCCTTTTTTTTCTTAAAAGTTATTTCATGTCACATTTTAATTGTTCAGTGTACGGTCTACTTTGCTTTTTCCTTTATTTTTTAAAGTTTAAGACTGAGTGCCCAGAACTCAACTTGATGCTCTAATAATGTCCTAACTAGCACAGATTATAATTTAGTGATTTCTTATAAAGGAAAGAGGTCAAACTTTTCCTTTGATACTTAGCACCTTTTGAATATGGCAAGGATTTTTTTCTATATCTGTGTTTTCTCATTGTAAAGATTATAGTGAAAAATTATAAAGATAACTGCACTTCAAGTTCACTTGATATAACTAAAGTAGTGAAGTAAAACTACTTTGCACATTATAAAATAGTCTAATGATGGTGGTGATTGTAGTAGCAGAAGTTATAAGAAGCAACAATACTGTCAATACTGATAGTATTGAGTTGGAAACACATTCTCAGTTTTTTCCACACTGTTAAATTGTTCATTTATTTCTGACTTCATTTTGTGTGCATGTGTGTGTTTCTATATTTTGGTGGTTTTCTCAATCTTTTCTTTGTTCTAGTTTTGGACCTATAACTTTGAACTGCTTTTTTGAATCGTCGTGTTTTTTAATATGTCTAGTTATGGTCAGTTTTATTTTGCCTAATGTAATAAACAACTTAATTAAAATTGTATGACTGAAAATTTGGTGATTGTGTTTCAATTTTTTTCAGATTATTAAATATAAACAAAAACTCAAAAAGACAATAGGACTAGCATCTTCATCATCCTAATCTTTAAACTAATTTTTCATGTACTTAGTTTTTTAGGACCATACTGGCAACAATGTAAAGGAAAATTGCAGTTTAAATTGTGAAAATATGTGTCTGTATCCTTTTTTGTTATATTCATGTTATTTGGTCATAACAATTGAGCTAAAAATGTACATTCAAATTATGTTATCCATGGCTAAAGAGGTAAATAAAAAAACTTTGCAAACCCTGTCAGTGATTTTGTTTTGTCTTAAATATAACTCTGCAATAATATTGAAAGGTTTAAACAGGAAAGTGCCATTGGTTAATTTAAACAGTAATTGCTCTGTGAAGAATGAATTTTAGTGAGGGAGGATGGAGTACTTGGGTAAATTTGTAATCAAAATCCATGAGGAATCTTACCAGCAGTCGATAGAGCAGCAGCTGGAAAGGATCATAGTTTAGACTTTGTAGGCCTTAAAGTTTGTCACACTGCTGTATTCTGCTGTTGTGATGAAAAAGTGACACTTTATTTACAAAAATAGGCCTGTGTTTGTTCAATTACAGTAGTGGAAACCAAATAACGTGAGGGAAAACAGTAGGAAAGATTTATTTTGACTTGTGGTTTCAGAGGATCACTTAGCTCCATTGGTTCTAGACTTTGGTGAGGTTAAAACATGTCAGAAGGGTTTGAAGAGAAAAGCTGCTCACCTCACAGCCTGGAAACAGTACAAGAAAAGGATCAAAGAGGAAGGGAGCAGGAACTCCAGTGCTATGCACTTATGATCCACTACCTTCAATTAGGCTCCATCTCCTAAATTTCTATTACTTGCCAATAATCCCATGAATTATGGTCTCATCAATAGATTAATATATTGGTGAAGTTAGAACCCTCATGATCAATTTACTTCCTCAGATTCCACCAGCTGGCAGTCCAGCCTTCAAGGCAATGAGGCTTTGGGGAAACATTTTGAATCCCAATCATAATACTACCCATAGAATAAGTTTGCTGACTCTTGTCTAGAGGAAAGCTGTTAGTCAAAAAGGTGGATAGCTCTGAAGATGATGAAAGTGGGTCAATGTAGAATTTATGGGGGAAGTAAAAATTGACATAATTTGGTGAGCAATTGGATAAGATGGTCTGGAAGATACACATGCTCATGCTTATCTACTCTATCATATTTCAAGTCCGTATCTCACAAATGGAGGTAATATCTTGATTTGCCTCCCAGATTAAAAATATCATTTCATATAAACTTTCCATCTGGTTTGTGTTTGCAGTCTCCCATTTAGATTGGTGCCAACTGGTATCAACAATTCTGTTTACCACCTGGTTGAATTCTGCACCCTTTTTATGGACTTCTTTTGTGGCAGGGCCACAGGTACTTTTAATCAGATTTTAATTTTTATTTCTTGTTATAGCACTGAAATTATAAAACTAAAGCCATCCAATGACATATTATAGAAATAAATTTAGAAGGCTATACTGAAGTGAGTGAAACTGTGAAAATGGAAAGATATGTAGACATTTTTAATAATTGTAGTTGCAAATGAGAATGGAAAAAAATGAGGCAGCTAAATGAAAATGGAGAGCCAAAAAAAAGCTTTGATCTTTCAAATGATATGGAAACAGTTGAAAAGAATCCAATAGATTGAAATTGCAAAAAGGGAATGGCCAATGGAATAATATACATTGTAAGCTGTGAAAAGATTGTAGAAAGGTTGAGGAAATGAAGGACACTTCCAGTATTTTAGTAGCAGTGAAGAAAGGAGAAGATGCTCACAGTGCCATTAACTTTTAGATTTTGTAAGGGGAAATTTTTTTTTACTATAGCTTTTAAATTTATCATTTAGTTACTCTCAACCTTGCCCCAGGTAGGTGCCTATTTATTATTGTCAGTAGAGGCAATCACTTTATATTTGTCTAATTTTGTTCCTTTTCACTTGTAAAACCTACTCTTTGTAAAAAAAAAAAAAAATGAAGATGGAAACGAGAACTGAGCACCCACAGGGAAATTGAAAAGGGAATAGTAGATAGATAATACAGTGCATAATTTATAGCCTCTTCTAAAAGGTCATTGACTATACCTGTCAGGATGTGGGTATTTGATATGCAGAATTAGGAAGATATACTTTGCAACAAATAGGAATTAGTTTGAAGATAACTTGTACAAACACTTAAAATTATAAATTAAAGACCAGAGAACAATGAAAGTGACTCCTACTTTGAAGGGAAGGTCTTAGATTTAGAAGTCATAGTAAATAGGATTGGATAGATGGTTATGTCATTAAGTACATACTGAAATGAGAAAATATCCACTAAACAAGTTGTTTGAGCAGTTTGCAAACCTTTTTCAAAAAAAAATTTCACATAGAATTCTAATTTGTTTTTTGTTTTTGGTTTTTTTAAAAAGAGCTTTGATGAAACCAATCGGGCCAGAGCCCTTGCTCCAAAGTGCTTAAAGGTAGCTGAAGACTTCATGAAATATTTTGAAGGGTAATTTCTAACAACAGTAAACTATTAGAAAGTTTTCTGTTTTTATTGGTTTAACTGTCATTAATATATGCATACGTTAAACATTGAGGGGGCACACTAGATATACAGTGAGAAATAACTCCATTTCTGAATCCAGGTCTCTAGTCTCTTTGCCTAATAATAGTAAATACAGTTATCATTTTCTTTATATATGTTTCCAGAAATACTCAATGAATATACAAGTATTAAATGGATCCTTCTCCCTCTTCTCTAGTCACAAATAAGATGTTCCTGCTCTCATTTTTCCTCACTTTGCTATTTTCACTTAACATATTAGCTAATCAAGACGTACATCATTCTTTTTAACAACAAGTACATAATTTTTTTAATAAGGAATATAGTAAACATTTAAAAATCTAATAGCAATTCCTTTTGAATGGAAATATTTTTAATTCTTTTACAGTTACAATGTTACAGTAAATATCCTTGAAATATATCTTTACTTATGTATGTGAGTATATAATCTACCTTAAATTCTTTGAAGGCTTTTGAGCCGAAAAGTGATAATATAAAGAAACCTAATGTTAGGGCATGAGAGAAAAAAAATCATTTTTTCTTGGTATTCACAATCTCTAGCCTTTGTTTTGTTCTGTGCATATGTTGTTTTTCATGTTATGTAAGCTCTGCATCTTCCTCATTAAAGGAAAGTTTTTATTTTAGCTCATCAGACAGGTGGTACTTAGATTGTTATTTCCTGGACCTCTTAGTGTACATACATTTTCCATATAGCATCATGATTTCTATTTGATAATTTGCTTTAATTGTTCAGTCTTGTGTGTTGCTCACAGTTGCTTTCAGAATTGTTTTAGATATCAAATTAAAGTGTTTTGTTTGTTAAGCCCTTAGATCTTTGGCTTGTTCTTTGGAGCCCCTTGCATTTGTAGATGAAAGGCTCAGCTAACCAGTTAACCATTGTCTGTCTTTCTTTCTAACCTTTGTATCCTTGTTAGAAATTTCTAAGTCTGGTCATTACTTAAATTCATAGATTATACACATCTAGATGTTAAATACTGCTCAAATCTTGCCTTAATATTCTTGTGTATTTATTTTGCATACGTTAGGATAACCTTGATCTCACTGCAAAAGAATACTTAATCCTTTGGCTGGAAAAGTATACTCCCTGAATAGATTATTTACTAAGCAGTATGAAAACTGGTGCTTTACTGTTGGATTATTTTCTCATCATCAAGTCTCTTGAGGTATAAACAAGAAAAGAGTAAATTTTTAAAAGATTTAACGAAGTCTATAATTTAGCATGACACATATTTGGAGATAAACTTGTTGCCAAATAAAGGAAGGACAAGGGAAAAATAAATTGAGAATTATTTTTATCAGTGTAAAATTTGTGTGTTTTTTTCTTTTATGTTTTTGGAGACAGAGCTTCATTCTTAACTGAGAAGAACTTCAGAGCTAGTTTAATTCATTTGCACCATTTGTAAGGTAAAAAAGAAGTATTTAGGACAGTGTGAGACTTGCACCAGATCACAGACTAGAGCACAGAGCACATAGTTGCCAATTGACTTCTGTTTCAGTGTATGATTAGCTGCCTGTTTATAATGGGGGTTAAAATGTGTCAAGTGACAAAAGAAATCAGTTCATTTTTATATATTCATATTTTAAAATCACAGTATGCTATACTTACTTATAATAACTCTGAAAATGTACACAGCTAAAAAATTGTATAGAGCCATTTTCCTATGATTATATTCAGAGAATAAGTTTTTCTGCTGTCTAATAAGGTATTTGTGCCTCATGTGCTATTCCTACAACCTCCTGTTTCCTACAGAATTTTTTTTTGTTTTTGGCATAGTTTTTCTTGACTTACTTTCTTGAAATATTGTTATGTCTAAATGTTTAGTTACCTTGAACATGCTAGGTGAGTGTCATGACACTAAGCTACATCCTCCTTTAGCTATATTTTTAATGCTAAAGTTAGTGAAACTGGAACACAGGGAGCTGATCGTGTTTACATTTGTTAGCCAACATGTCTTACCCTCCTTATTTGCACCTGTTCAGGTTTATACCTATCAGCTGTCAGTATTTATAAACTATGATTATGCAAGGTAGGAATATTTTATATACATGCATTTGAACAAAGTTATCATTAACAGTTGATCATTGACTTTTGTAGTACATGAAAGCATTCAGGGGAAAACGTCTGTCATTTTCATAAATTCCTAGTTTTGTCTGTTCTCAAGATCATTACCAATAAATATCATTTTAGTAAGTAACAGTGAATTTATGTTACCCAGTATCGGTGCCCATTATGCTGTATTAATTGTGCATTATATATTATCAGTTTTAAGCAATCTGGACAAAATATACGATATTAGCCTCTTGAATATATGCTGACACAGAAGATACATTGATTATAATTTTATTTCTTATTTCAATGGCTTTGTGTCATCAAAATCAGTTTGAATGATTTTATGATTATAGTTGTACATAGAAATAAAACTTAAGACTTTGGTTAGTTAGGTATAGTTTCTGATACTTTAGATCAGGTACCCTTATCATTACTAATGTTTTGGGCTTGATAATGCTGTGTGTTTGCAAGAGGTTCTTCTATATTGTAAGGTATTTAACAACATCCCAGAATATGCCTACTGAATGCTTTTAGTTGTGACAATCAAATATGTCTCCCAGATGTTCTTTAGTAGAGAGGAAGGATGTAACAAGATTACTTGTGGTTTAGAACCACTGCTTTAAATCATGGAAAATATCAGTAATGAATCAAATCATGTACAGCCCCATAATCTTTGACATTTTTCTTGCATTGTTCATAGCAACAAATTGTCTTTTCATTACATTGCCACCCAAAAGTTTGTATGTAGCTCATAATTCTTAAGGTAGAGCAGTTGAAGATCAGAAAAGCTAATCATGTGGAGTGGCCTTTTAAAACCTCCTCCTCTTACAAGAATTAATCCATTCCCAAAGAAATAAGAATTTACTTACTGCTGCTCAGTCCAACAAAAGAGGCATCAGTGCCTCTTTTGGACTTAATCACCTCTTAAAAAGCCTCATTTCCCAACATTTCCACACTGAGAAATTAAAACCTCAACATGACTTTCTTTGGGAACATACCATTTTCAAGCCATAGCTCTATTCTTGTCTGTATTTTATCTTTCCTATGGAGATATATATATATATATAGATAGAGAGAGAGAGAGAGAGAGAGAGAGAGAGATTTCTAAATGTATTTCATATTTCTAAAAGTAAATAAAAAGTTTAAATATGTTTGATTCTTTAAAATAATTATAATACTGAGAATTAACTTTTTTTCCATGTCATAGATATGGAGTCCGGAGAACGGTTACCATCTTCAACAGCCTCCTCTACTACACCAACTTCATCTTCTACACCCTCTGTGGCTTCAGCGGTTTCAAAAGGCGGCCTTTCCACTGGAGCTTCTTCACTTAGCTCTGCAATCAACCCATGTGGTGAATATACTTTATTAACTGAGTTTTAGAAATCCATCATTTTAATATTTTGTATTCATACCCCTAAAATGTTTTCGTGACCTCCAAGACCTGTTGATTAATGCTTAGGTGAAACATCTGTTCTTTTTGCTTTTTCTGGATTTTACTCTGGAGTAGCCCTAGTTAGTTCATGCAGTCCATCATTATAAAAAGTTCTCTTTGAAAGTTTAATCTTAATCTCTTAACTTGTTTAATCTTTTCAATTAATAAATCAGGAAGTGTAAAACCTTACAATAATTGGCCAATGAAAGAGTGAAAGCATACAAAGGAGTCCTTGGTGGTAAGATTAGCTACCAGTGCTATGTACCCTTTGCCCAAAATTAGTTTCTAATATTTGAAATAACCATCTCATGATCCATTATCCTAGTTCACAGATGTATACTAAGGCAGATTATTTGTATATATATATTATACGTATGGATATACTTGATGTAAAATATTATAAAAGTTTAGTGTGTGTCTCTTAAGTGTGAACAAAATTTGTGTTGCTATAAAGAGTGAAAATTTCTAATATGAAAATATTCCCAGTTTTGATTAATTATGTAGAAGATATTGTTAGTATTCCCCTACGTCACCTTTTGCCTTATTATTGAGGTTTGGTATAATGCATTCTTTTAAAAAAAATACTTGAACTAGATCAGCACATTCCTGTATTAGTAGGAAGCATTTTAATTTAAATTTTTTATTTTACAGATTATTTTATGTTTATGAAAAATAGAAATAAATGATACTTCAATTTTTAAAAATTATATTTATAATTCTTTGTAGATGAAGTTCTAAATATGGAATATTTGCCTACAAAACAGTAAATTGCCAAATACATTTTTTATTTTTCTAGTGAATGGAATAAGAAGGATGTTATTTTGTCATTGTATTATCATAGAATGATTTTTCTAAAGTGTTCTTGGTGATGAAAAATAGCTAAAATAGTATATGTAATTAAAATCAATAATAACGCCTCTTCTGTACCCTATGCAGTTCTCATTGAGAAATTTAACAATTTTGTCTACATTTTGCTTTTGCATAAAATGATGGCCTAACTCTAAGGTCCATTGCTGATGTGCTGTGCTCAAAAGTAGTGATTCCACAATTGCATTTTTAATCTACTATTTCTAAATGATTGCACATAGTTGTACTTTTATAATTTTTCTTTTCCTTTTTTTATGACTCTTTCATTATCAGCTCCTTTAAATCTATTATTCTGATCTGCTGTTTTACTTTGTATTTGTTTCTGAGTCAGCCTTTAACATTTATAGTGATTCTACATAAATGTCTTTTGGCTTTTAATGTTGAAGGTTGCAGTAGCATCCTTGAGTACAGAGCCTTGAGATTTCTAGACACCTTTACCTCAATTTTCTGAATTAATGATGCTGGACTGAGTTATAAATCTGGTTACTTAACAACTCTTTGTTAGTAATAGTTGGTAATACCAAAGAGGTGGGGTGTGTTGACTTGCTGAATAACATCAGAAATCTTGTCTACAAAGAGAGTAGTTTTTAAAAATCATTTATCTGCTATTTAAAAGGATATTGAGGTTTTGTATTGGGATGCTTAAATTGGTATCTATTTGTTTATTCAGAAGTGTATTATTTATTAACATTTTAAGTACCTACAATATAAACCTTTTTACTTCCTAGTTAAGAAAATTTTTTTTTTATTTTAAGAGTTGGCTGTGTTTCATGTTTAAAATAAAGTCTCTGTTCCCTTCTAACATGTTGCCTACTTAGGAAAATGGTCAATTGGCCTGCATAACTCAGCATGCTGATTTCCTGTCTTGATTCATTATTTTTGGCCTGTACATTGTGTGATATTTTTCTCCACTTTAAAGTAGTCATAAAGTGATAATATACCAACATATCTATCTTTGATTTCAGGGTTTTTTTTGGTGTATAGAAACAATAAAAACAGTGTTTATCTTTACAATGCCCAAATCTCAATAGTTCTTCCATAGGACTTTTGAGTTCATGCTGTTATTTTAAGCCGTTATTTTATTTAGAGAAAGTTACTTTTTTATCATCTTTATTAATGATATGGCTGCAAGTAGAAATTTGTCTAAGGTATAAAGGATGTAATTTAGGCTTGCTTTCAAACTTTAAATGATCAGTTCTTTTCTGTTGAATATAATACCTTGTCAAGATCTGAGATTATACCTACTTAGGAGTTAGCCTGTTGCTGGTAGATGACATAAGACTCTTGGATTGGAACTTTTGTTGCTAATGGAACAGCCAAGAGCAGAAGATCATGTTGGCTTTGATTTCTTGTGTCCAAGTCCCTCATAGGTAATGTGGATCCAGTGATGCAGTGGGTTTCTGTCATAGCAGAGGAACACTGAACTCAGTGACTCTATTGCTTTTAACATAAATGAAGGCAAGCTCACTTTTGGGGGTAAGATGTTACCTCATCCTTTAACGTTGCCTACTGTGAAAGCATCCCTGAGAAGTAGCCTAGTTACAGTTTAAAGTCTTGCTATTCTTGGTATGTAGCGATAACATGCATAGATTCTTGGAAGATTACCTTTCACCACACCCCTTTAGTGCTGTTACAGTGACTCAAATTTTTTAAAAAATAACACTATGGTAAGATTGATTAATCTAAGTTTATGTGCATATATGGTTTTTCTTGGTCCTTTTGCCCACAGTAATATTTCTTTCCTCTTAAGGAGTGACTTTTCAAAAATAAGCTACTTCTAAAAATAGTTTGGGACAGCTTTTACCAAATGTAGAGGCATGATAAAAATAAAACATTATAAGACAGGCCCTAGGAAATAAAAACATTTTCGCTGAAGAAGCTACAGATATTGAGCAAAAAAATTAGTTTCTAAAAGGAAAACGTAAAAGATTACATAGTTCATATTACCCTAGTGCTAGTAAACATGACAGTTCCTCAGAAAATTAAAAAAAAAAAAACAGTTTTTCTAGTTCACAGTGATAGGGGGAGTATGCCATTGAAGGCTTTATATGAAATGGCAAATGATACACACTTTACTCCCATCCCAGGTTCTTAGATATTTAGATACTTTTCCACATATTGGCTCCACATGAAAACTGAGAAAATGGAATTTAAGCATAATCTCACAAACTAGAGTCAATTTGCTTGAAATTTTTGGTTGACATAATTCTAAGAAGTATCTCTTTAAGAAACTTCAGTGATAAGCTATCATAAACCAGTTGTTCACAAACCATTTTTGAGATAGATGTCTTCAAACAAAGGCTTATTCAAGTACAGAGTATAAAAAGCTAATAAAGTTTTTAAAACTTTTCTACTTTAGCTGGACTAGGTCTACTGTTCTTTTAAAAATTAGAGAATGATTTGCATATGTATCTTAGTTGCAGGCTTCTACAAACCTGTGTCAATACATGGTATGTTAAAAATATTACAGTGCTGGGGATTTAGCTCAGTGGCATAAGCGCCTTCCTGGCAAGTGCAAGGTCATGAGTTTGATCCTCAGTATTAATTAACTAATTAAAATTTTAAAAAATTACACGTTAATTAGTAACACTACAATATAGGGTATGTGTTAGTAATGACAAAGATTCACTATGAATAAAAAAGATAAACCAAAATATGGCAGGTAAACACACCAGCCCACATAGTCCTAAAGTGGGAAATGTCATAACAGATCTTGTAGGCTTCTCATTTTATATTCTGTCTTCTGAAGTATAGAATTTTCACACTTACATATGTATCTCAGGACTATGAAAGGCTTGATCTATATAGATCACTTTCTTCCAAGAAGGATGGGAGATAGGGATAATAAACAAAATTTACATGGCAGCTTTGACTGTTTTGACTCCTAAGAACTTTCCCAGAAACTCCACTCAGAGTTTTCTACTCACATCTCTTTCATTAAAACTCATGAGTGATAATCTTAGCTTCAGGGAAGCCTGAAAATAAAGTTTTTAACTGAGTATATCCTCATCCTAAATAAAATCGGGGTTATTAGTAAGGGAAGAAGAAAATAATGGATGATGATATGTGATATATAGAGCATAGGGACAGGAAAGAGGTTGAGCTGGACAGCAGATTACCATCATTTAGAACTTTTTGTGTCATATTAAGGAATTTATGCAGGATAATATAATGATTAAAAGTAGACTTCACTGTCAGAAGGCTCTGCAATTGAATCTTAGCTTGAACATTGATTATCTATGTAAATTTGGATAAATTATCCTTTTCTAGGGTTCCATTGATATAATCACCTCGTACCAGGTCTCCTTTCTTAATTTCCACCACAGGAACTTTTAAGAGACAAAACATATCAAAACCATACTTTTGAGGAGTTTTTCATACTTCAAAACCAGCACCTTCTTTCTGTGTCCTCACATGGTGGAAAGGAATACAGAACAATCTCTTCAACCTCTCTTATGAGGGTTCTCTTATATCCCATTCATGAGGGCAGAGCTCTTATGCCTTAATCACTCCTTAAAATCTCTACTACTTCTTGTTTTGTTTTGGTGTTTTTGAGACAGGGTCTTGCTTTGCAGTGCAAGCTGGCCTTCAGTTTACTATGTAGCCCAGGCTGACCTCAGACTTGTGGTGATTCTACTGCCTCAGCCTCCTCAGTGCTGGGATTATAGGCATGTGCCACTATGACCTGCTAACCTACCTCTTAATGCTATCATATTAAGAGATTAAGTTCTAATATATGGATTTTGAGGGAAACACCAATATTCAAGACTGTAACAACTCTAATTTAGTATAAATTGAAAATGTATTTGGTTGTCAGATATTCGGCCAGTGGATCACACTGAACTGGTCTTTTGTTTTTGTAATTCTCACCAGTTTGGGTTGTTGATTAATGTATCAGTCAGATGGGTAAGTTTTCTGGCACTTTTGCCATCCTTCATGCTACTATAATGGTATACATGAAAGTTTCAGCTGATTTTCTCAAGAGTTATGACAGTGCCAAAAATAGACAAACATGAAGTTTTTATTGCATAGTTTTCCAAAGGTGTCATCTAGTTTCTGTGAGAATAGTGCATGGTTAAGTTGAGATTATTAATGATCATACAGCGAGGAAAACTATTGTGGTTCTCACAGGCTGGTTAAATAAGTATAGAGTGATTAGCATTCTGTATGATGTGTAACTCAGAGATCTTGAAAAAATGGCAGATAATCTGCGTTTGTCAGTTTAGTTTCTTTGTATTGAAAACCCCAGATGACATCATAGATCATGAAGAAGAAAGATGAAAACACACTATCGTGATTCCTGCAGCAAGCGGGGTCCTGAGAGGAACCGATGGTAGATTGAGAAAAAATTAGACACCTACTAAAAGGAAAGCTGAGACCAGATCTCTGATAGAGAGCCAGTGACAACCCAGCACAGTCTACATCTTGATTTAGACATGGCAGAAAGCAAGGAAGCACATGACAGGACCAAAAGCGCAAGGTCTCAGTGTTTTGCTGAGGACACTGAAAGCTAAACATACTCAGAGCTATCTGTGCTGCAATTAACAGGGGAGAAACACTAAGGCCAGACACCTGCTAGCCGGACCTTGCTATAGTCCCAAGGAGTTCACCTACCTGCAGCTCAACCTCAGCTCAGTCGCTCCCCACAATGCACAGACAAAACAATTCTGAGATTTATTTCAAGCAGCATAATATACATAAAAATATAATCTCTCAATGAAAACAACAAGTTCAGTATGCTGTTTTGGTAATATCAGGTGACTATGCATATTTTAGTTAGGATTAGCATTATTTATAGGCTGCAAAGTAAAAAATCATAAAAATAAATTTATATTACTAAAGAGGCAGTGTATTTAAAAAAAAGGAAATTCAGATTTTAGAATTTAATTAGGACATATTGTGACAACAAGATCTTAAATTTATAGTAAGTAGAGAATCAAGAGAATAAAAAGGTTTCTCTTAAGACTTTTTAGATAAAGCTAAAAGTTTATTGATACTTCTTTTATAGTATGAACTATTATAACATTATTTTTCTTTTCAGTTGATTTGTCAGTGCTGTAGATATATATAAATCCTAAAGAAAGACTTGAATTTTCAACTATCTTATTTTTCTCTAGTGGCATTTACTTAATGAGATGCTTGATCACAGGACATTATTACCAGTCAGGCAAGGGTTCTTGTGACCAATTCAGAAAGAAATCATGAATACACAGTACAGCTCTGAGCTTTGAATACCAGTGGCTCTCAGCCCTTAGTGTTAATAACTCTTCTTGCTGTTTTTCTACTAGTTGAAGCCAGTAACTACCAGTAGCTCTCTGGAACCCTTTTAGCAGTTCCCTGTAGCATCCATTGCTCTGTCACTGACTATTAGTGTACTCAGTTTTATCATTTCCAGCTTCTGTATGGTTTGAGTGCCAACATCTTTAATATTACCAGTTCTTACTTCAACCAGATTATTCTGTTCTACTCAAGATAGAATCATGAATAGCAAAATAAATCCATCTGAAAGAGGCTGTACTTAGGTCTTATGCTGTAGCATAATGGCAGGCAGTACATGGACTGATCTGATGAGAGTGAAAGGAAGGCTGATTATAGACAAAACGGCAGACTCAAGCATGTGCAGAGCATCCTGCCAGTTAAGTGAATACCCTCTATTTAGTCATGGTAGAATGCTTCTTGTGGACTGGAGGGAGTAAATCAGAAGTGGCTGCAAAGGGGCAGAGTTATCCACAAAGGCCAAGAGATGGAGGAATCTGGGGTGGACCCAGACCAGACCTGCTATAGACAAAGCAAGAGTCTGCCAGATGCATTTAGGGCCATAGTTATCAAAGATAGAGGAATGAGAAAAATTTAAAAAGTTGCTTTTGGGGAGTGTTTATCCCTTCTCTTCTGTCTCAGAAAGATTTTTGAAATATTGTTGGGTGTAGTGGTAAATACCTGTAGTCTTAGCACTTAGGAGCCTGAGGCAGGAGGATCACCACAAGTTTAAGGCCAGCCTAGATCACATAGGGAAACCCTGTCTCAACAAAACTAGACAAGACAAGGCAAGGCATTATTTTACCTAACTCGTGTTAGTAGAAATATGTAGCTTTAATGTGAACATTTTGAGGTTTTTAACAGTAAATTGCTGAAGAAAGGCAATGCATTCAGGTCAATTCAGTACTTTTTAAAATGAACCAAATGTTACAAGTTGCATCCTCCCAAAAAAACATGTTGGAATCCTAAAATCTGGGACTTTAGAATTTAGAGTATTCAAATTAAAATGAAGTCATTGGGTAGATACTAATCTAATGTGATTAGGGTACTACTGAAAAGGGGAAAATTGGTCACAGAAAAATGGACAGAGAGAAACACAAATGAAAACATAGGAAGACTATCTAAGATTACCAGAAACTAGGAGACGAGCATGCAACATCTTTTCCTAATACCTTTAGTACAAGCACATTGATTTTATACTTCTGCCTTCTAGAAGCATGACACAATAAATTTCTGTTCTAAATTACCCAAAGACAGTATAACTTATTACCTAACAAACTAATGTATCCATTATGTTCTTATCACAAAAGAACTGTTAAGAACAAATATTTCATGAGTGATAAAAAATGATAAATGATTTGCTAAACTGAATGAAAAGCTTACTATGTTTTATACTACAAAGTGGCAGCTTTCATTCTCAAAACTACGAGTGCTTTTAACAACTTTGCTTGTTTTCTGATAAAAAATACTATTTGAAGAGATTATGGTAACTTTACACTGCAGAATGCTGGCAGGCACCAATTTAACCAAGTCATAAAAATGAATGTCACCAGTGCTACATAGCAACATCATGGGCCTCAGGTACCTTGCTCTGAGAAGGGCACATTAGGCATCGTTCCCAAGACATATGAACTTCTAATAATTAGAAAGTACCAGACCAATCTAAAATGAAGGACAGTTCAGGAAGCCTTTGACTACAACATACTCTTCAATGTATCAAAGTCACGAAAGGACTGTCACTGGTTAGAGAAGATTAAAGACATATAAAAATTAAATATAATATGAGATCTTGGGGCAGAGAAATGATATTGGGAAAACTGATTAAACTGATTGAATATTTTTAGTTAACTAAGGTTAATTACTTGGTTTTGAAAATTTCTCAATATTCATGTAAGACTTAAAGTAGAAGAGTTTGGTGTAGTATATGTAGCCGCTTTATACTATTTTTGCCACTTTGCATTCATCTTTTTAAAATATGAACATTAATGGCTCAAATATGAGAATACAGGAATGAAATAAACAGTATTTGGGGAGAAATGTTTTGTCATCGCTAACTGTGTAATACTTTGTTCTTTAATCAATCCAAATCTACATCATTTATGCAGTTTAAATTTCAGAATGTTTAAATATTAAGAATTTTTATTTCTATCCTTTTTTGGTTTCGCTTTTTTAAAATAAAAAAATTTTTTAAAAAGAATTGATTCAAGATTACCTGTTTGTGTTGCAATCTAATAAACTTTTTCATATAATGGCCTTCAAAAAAAACATGAGGACGTCTAATATGTGAGCCAATAATTTGAGTATTTCTTTAATTTATAATAATTTTGATTGTATTTTGGATGTTATACTCCATTATAACTGATGGTAAAGTACATACTCATAAGATCTATTGGAATACAACTACCAGTTTTGATGATTAGCCATACTTTGCAGGTAAAATACTAGCAGCTGATTTTGCAATGCTATTAAATTATGCTTATAGTTTTAAAGAGCCAGACACAAAAACTTGAAGACATGTTGCGACAAGTTTACATAGCACTGAAAGATTAAAGACATTTTTTCACATACAAAAAAAAGCAACAAGTAGAGCTGTAATAAGCAGTCTTCTCAGTTCTTTTTAAAAGATTCAATGTTTTAATGTATTTATTCTTTATTATTTGGTTTAATATGATTTCTGGACTTATCTTTAATGATAGGGAACTTTTTTTACTGGTGTTAAGGTTTAAAGCATTAGTTCAGTATTTGTGCCATTTTGTTCTCATAAAGGGAGAAAACCTGTAGTATTCATTAGTATTAATAAAAATATTTGTAAGTTCCATGTATTATATTCATCCACAGATACATGTATACTGGTTTTCATTATATATATATATATATATATATCCAACAGTAGATTTGAAAAGGTCTGTGGAAAAGCAGTGCATTGTAATGACATTGCAAATGTATATAAATTTCTGTTATGCAAAATTTGCATTGTTACTTTTCTTTTAGAATTACATATTTTATGTAAATTACGTTTGAATGTTAATCTGTTAAAAAGGAATACCTGATTCTAAAATACTACCATTTTATGATGAATTTCTCCATTTGTTTTTTTCTCTAAGTAAAATTTTAGTAATTTTTAATCAAGACAGGTTTATTTGTGAGCATCTTCTGGCATTAGGTATATTAGTGTAGGAAAAATTTACTTCTCCAAAGGTGGAGTATTTTAACAGGGTATGGTGGTGCAAGCCTGTAATCTCAGCACTTGGGAGCCTGACGCAAGAGGATCACCATGAGTTTGAGGATAGTCAGGACCACATATTGAGTTGAAGGCCAACCTGTACTACGTAGTGAGACCCTTTCTAAAAAAAGAAAAAGTAGAATATTTTGATACTCAGATAATTTAGTTTTATAGTCATACAGCTAGAGCCTGCTTGACTTGTGTTGTATTTTGTTTCATGTAAAAATGTATCTTGCTGTTTTTTATTAATTCAGAAAATATGCTTTGTTTTAAATGTGATGATAGGACTTACTGAACCATCACCACTCTATTAATAAAAAATTCCCTTCACTCTAAAATAACCATGATTTGAATGCCTATCTCTGTGGTATCACTGGGCTTCAATTTATGTAATTCTGTATACAGTTCTACACAGAATTACATCTATGCTCATTGAGCAAAGAATGAGCTTTATTCATCATAGTTTCAAGTGAAATAACTTTTGTAAAACTACAGAATTACACCCATGCCTGGTATGTAAATAATTACATCGAGGCCTGGTGACACCGAAATGGGCATTCCTCAAAAATGAATAATGAAAACAAAAGGTATAACCTTACTTACTTTGATTTTGAGATTCGAGAAATGTTTTAACTAAATAATTTATATCAATTAAAATTGACCTAAAGGATGATTTTGTTAATGTGTGCACATTAATATGGTATTAAATATTTTTGCTCCTAAAAAGGAAATTTCCTACTCACCTGTGTCTGAATGTTACTTGTTTGTTTGGTTGGTGTGGGGGATTGAAACGGCTTATCACTCTCATACCATATCAAAATATGTGTTACTGTTTTGTTTGTGCTTCCATGGATTAAATCGAGGGCTTTCATACTGACCTACATCTCCAGCCCTTTATTTGTGTTTATATGTATGTATGTCTTGATACAGGGCATCGCTAAGTCACTAAATTGCCCAGTTTGGCCTCAAACTTGCCATCCTCCTATCTCAGCCTCCTAGAGTGCTGGGATTACAGGCATGTGACACTGTGCCCAGCTGTTGGTTTTTATTTGCTGCTGCAAGAGTGTGATACCTTCATTTAGATATTGCCTATATTTTCTGCCCGTGAGAGTCTTAAGATTATCTCACTGGTTTCTTCATAATAATGGAATTAATGTTTTCACTATGTATTTAAAGAATACTATTTATTACCCAGCTGTAGAAATATTTTTATCAGTTTCAGTTACTCTGAATTTTTATAATATTTTATATAGTTTTGATAATTTGAATTTATTCCACAAATTACTTTGCATTAAATCGTAGCTACATATGTACAAATTTATAAACATAATTTTTGAATCATTATTTTGTAATGGAGAAGAGAATAATTTTTTGTAAGACAAATGGCAAGTGACTATAAATCTTCCAAAGCTAGTATGTTTATTCAATTCACTTTGCTTATGAAGACTCTTAATAAAGAAGGAAATACTGTATTATTGATGATAGTATGTTTATAAATATGTAAAACATTTGATAAGGCACATATGTGTCAGAGGCTGAATCAGTTGTCCAGAACCAGATGTTTTTATGTGTAATAACAAATGAAAAGAAACAGTAGTTTAAGAGAACCTTCGGGGTTTCTGAGAATTGACTAAGAAAAAAACCAAAAAACAATCTTTCTAGTGTCCTATCTTTAATCTTAAAGGTAGTGATGTTTGGGTAACCCTTTCCTCAGGAGAATGCCCTATTTTATAATTCTGCCTCAGTACTAATATATAGTCCAGAACTCTAAAAACACAAAAGCATGACTTCATGCTTTTCTTCAACAGTTTTCTTTGTTTTTTAAAAAATTCACCCAATTTTCTGTTTAGGTTTTAAAGAACAAAAATAAAGATTGACTTAGAGAAAACATTTGAGTTTATGTACCTTCCTTGTTTTATCTCACAGTGTCTTGAGGGCAGGGCTTATGAAGACACTTTGAGGATTATCTCTGTGAGATCTAGTTATTACTATACATAGTGAGCATACTAACAGGATTTTCTTGATAGGCTGATATAAGATGTATTTACTATAATTTATCTAAATCTTAATTAGTCATTTAAAGCTTGGGCATAGCTCAGTGGTAGAGTACTTACTTCACATTTTTGAGACTCTGATCCCGAGTGCTACAAAAAAGAAGTTCTCTAAGTTTTCTTATTTCACCAAAGTAGATAGCATTATTTCAGTTTTATAAAAAAGGATTTATATCATTCTATAAGGGTATATTCCTGCCTTTTTTTTAGGACTATCCCTTACTTTTGAGGAGCAAAAAAACAGAGGAGTGATTAGTTTGATAATTAAGTAACAAAAAATATACTCATTTGAGCTTAACTTTTTTTTATTTACTTCAAACATATTATGTTAAAATGATTAAATTACAGTGTACATACAGGCTGATATAAAAAGAAAATAATAAAAAAACTTACTCTGATTTTAACACAGAGTACATTAGTATTCTTCACAGAATTCTTGCAATGCTCTAAATTATGAAGCTTGATATTCTGTTTTCATAGTAGGAAGCCAGGAGATTGTAATTATTTTCTAGAAATAAAGGGAAAGATTGCACATGTTAAAAAAGTTTTCTTGCCAATCCTTAAGAAAAAGTTGGAAAAATGAATGCTGTGGTTTTGGTCATATAATACACCAACCTGGTATTATGACAGTGCTAGATTCTCTATAAATTGGAGTAGAGACTGAAAATGCACACTCGTTCAAGTTTAATATTACAGTAGTATCAGAAAGGTTAAAAATGATTTTTATATTAATAAACATCTGTGAGTCCATTTAGAGATGCCTTACTAAATTTATTTGCTTATGTTGTCTTGAGTATTGTTCTATTCAACTAGATTATACTGCTTTTTTTGGTATCCAGATATTCTTCCTCTCCCATAGGGTAGTAGATAGAGAAGAGGGCTTCAGTTCTTTTTTTTTTTTTTTTTTATTTAAAAGAGAATAAAACAAAAGGGGGCAGTACAGAGCAGATCAGAAGAGGACAACATAGGCAACACAGTACTTAACATTAAGTCAACTGGACATCAACAGTATCTAACACCATATCTCTTACTCTGCTATAGTTGAGCATAGTTTCAATTACAGTAATATCAAACATAACACAGTAGTATAAAGCCATGCATATAGTTAAAGAATTCCAGGGCTTTCTGAACCAAATAACAGAAAATGATCAATGGGTATTATAATATCTCATTTTTGATAAAAAAGAAAAAAATTTGTTTGAACTATCACACATATTCAAATTCCAATGAGACACAATGTGGTAGATAGAACCAATGGTAATAGAACAAAATAGAGCATGGTAGGACTTCTAAGAAGGATAATATTAAATCAGCAATAGCTGTCATAATGTTTTCTTCAAAACAGCTGTTCATATCACCACGTATGATATAGTCGAACAAAACAGGATAACACCATTCCAACTGATGATTTAAAACTTTGAAAGACTTCGAAGCTATGAGATGGGGCCTCATGCTTACCATAAAGTCTTATATACTCTTATCAAATCTCATATTAGGGAGATTAT
>PVJX010031673.1:0-21030 GCA_004027295.1 Dolichotis patagonum
CTTAATTTTTACATTTTTTTTGAGACAGGGTTTTACTATGTAGTTCAAGCTGGATTTGAACTTACTTTGTAGCCCATCCTGGCCTTGAACTTGTGGCAATCCTCCTGCCTTAACATCACAGGCTTGTGCCACCACTCCCAATCAACCAATACTTCCTTTTTCTTTTGTCTTTGTCTTACTCTACTCTATATTGTGTAGTCTATTCCTTATTCTACTCTACACCACACATCCTACCTATAATTCACAACCTCTTTCCCACATTTGCTTTCTTTAGTAGGATTATTTCTTTTTTTCTACACTTAGGTCAAATGGACAAGTGCAGTCACAGGTGCAAAGACTGTCAAAGTGCTGAAGATGGGACCTATGCACTCAGACTGACTTTATGCACATCATTCATCTTTTCTGGACTCCAGCTTCCTTGATATAAATGAGCTCTGTACTTACTAGTTTGAAAACCAATAATATGTGTGCATAAACTAGGGTGGACAACAACTCTGAAACAGAAGCTTCTGATTAGGGGCAGAAATTAGGACAACTTGAAAGACATTCTACTGTTTGGCATACCGGGACCTGCTGATCAATCACAGTAGACCCTCATTTCTCTACTGGAGTTGTCTCTCATGTTTCTGGCTCACGCTTCAAGATTTTTTCAGACTCAGTGTTTGAAGTAACCTCCAAAGACTGGAGGAACTGTAGAAGCCTCAGTTAAAGTGTCTATCAGAAAAATAGTCAAATTCAGTCTGTAGGTATGGCCCTTGTTTCTGTGACACATCAAATTATGTCTGTTTTTCATCTCATACTCTGTCACCAAAGAGTAATATTAATGAAGTGTTATTCTATAAAAACAAAAACAAAAATACAAAAAAAAGAAAAAAGAAAAAAAAGCTCCACATGAGTCTTATCCAGCAGTGCCAGATGATTGTTATTTTGGGGTCAAGAGAGCAATGATAAAACCCAGCTAATTCTGTAATGTTTTAGTTGGGTGTGTGTCAGTTGAGGACAGAAGTATGTGCTTGGTCTAACTGAAAGACTTGGTTTCATTTGCTTATTTTCCAGATATAGCAATCAGTTTACAGAACGGAAGCTCCCAAGGTGTAAGAAAGTTTAAGATATCTCCATTTTTATTCCGTGGCATAATACCTTCGAGGCAGGAAGAGGAGTAGATGGGTAGAAACAGTACGTTTTGCTCATTCTCATTTGCTTTGAATGAAAGATAATTTGCATGTTACCTGGTAATAAAGCTTCTTATTTTTTTTTATAAAGAAACACTTTTGTAGAGTGCACTCAGATAACTTGAGTTGTGATTTATTTCAAAGAAAAATAAGAATTGTAAGCAAGATGGAACACACTTAAATTGTAATATCAGTTAAAGTTTTATCTTTCCTTTTAATGTCACATAATAAATAAAAGATGCTTATGAATCTTGACTCTCTATAGTAAAGGTATTCTGAATGCTGCCAAGTGCTGTTTCCTTTTACAATTCTTCCACAGTTGTTGGTAGCTTTGGCCTCTGACCAGAAATAAAAATTGCAATGAAGACAATCATTTCAGATTTCAGCTTCATATGAACCATGTTGATCTTTCAATGATCAAGTACAATCTTGGTCTGAGAAATAATGCTTGAACAATCTCAATTTTCTAAGGAAATCACATTTCTGAGCCAGACAGTACAGGATTTTCATTGCCAGTAGATCTACCCCTGGTATAATGGACCCTTTGATAATTTTCCTGGTGCATTTGCATTTGATAGGGATGAAACTGAAACACATCAAACACTACAAATTCAAATAAAAGTATTTACTCATCTTGATTTTGTATCCAACTACATTTCCAAATTTCTTTCTCTCTCTCTCTCTCTCTCTCTCTCTCTCTCTCTCTCTCTCTCTCTCTTTCTCCCTCTTTTTTTCTCTCTCTTATGTATGGGGGATTGAACTCATGACCTATGCTTGCAGGCAGGTGCTGTGCCACTGATCTATATCCCTATCTCTAAATTTTTTATAACATTCCTCAATTTGGGAAGAAAACCAACTTTCCAGAGTTGTTTGCATTGAATTCAACCTTTCAGGTTTACTCAGAACAAATTCTATTTTGTATTACACTGGAAAGAAAGATATAATTCCCAAAACAGTTTGCAGAAATTTTCATATTTTATTACATGTTTTTCTTTCCAATCTTCTGGTCATATGGAACTACTCAGTCACTTAAAAGCCTAATTATTTCTTAGGAGAATGTCCTTTTCTTTTTTTTAATTTTAATTTTTTAATTTTTATTTTAAAGAGAATAAAAGAATAAAGCCAATCAAAACAAGCACTGTAAGTGACACAAGACTTCGAAACAATACAAAATCAACAATGGTCACCATAATGCCTTTTGTTGTCTTCAAAATAGCTGCAGATACCTTTGGACATAGTAAAAATCAAACGGAACATAGTAGAATAGAAACAATAAAAACAAAACAATGAATGCAATAAAAGACTTCAAAACTAACCAATAGTAAATCCAAAATGGCTACCATAATATATCTTGCTCTTTTTGAAATAGGTCCTCCTGCCATCAGATTTGACATAATCAAACAAAACAAAAGATAATAAAACCCAACCCAACAAAACAATGAAAGCTATATAGAGCTTCAAAAGAAGACAATAGGGAATTAACAATGGCTACAACCCTCAGGGGGGGGGTCCCCCTATATAGTGCAATACTGCATACCACTGTCCTCTGAACCTATGATCAGATCACTGACCCTAAACCTGCAAAGTCAGCGAAACACGAAAAGCACCACAGGCGTCCAATTGCATTTGGCCTTGATAGCTATCATCACAGCCTGTGTTTCTCAGGATCAGCTGGTTGGTTGCTTACTACAGGGTGGGGGTGGGGAATTGGTGTTTCTTGGTTACTAACCCCTCACCAGAAGGAGCTGGAGTCTGGCTGTTCCCAGTCCTGTGGCAGCCCATGCATGGTGCTGGTTCCCAGATGGGGCTTGCTTTCTGGTGTGGCCTTGTTCTCTCTCCCCAACATCCATGAATGGCCAGTGATTCCTTTTTGCCTATTAAAGTTCAACTAAAATCTCCACTTTTTAGGAATGCACAGCAGCCTCCACCCCATCTCTTTCTCCTTCCTTTGTCACTGTGTGAAGACACAGTAAAAAGGAAGAGAATGTCTTTTTCTCACAGAATCTGATTATCCATCCTTAATCAATAATATATATATATGTTTGTAAGCATAATTCATTCCAGAAACATGCTTAGAATACAAAGCACTTTCATGTCAAGGCAGATAAGCAAATTTTTCCATAAGAAATAATATAAATTTGTTTCACAACTCAAAAGTGGTCCTATAAAATGATTATAGTGCTGTAATATACTGTAAAATAATAAAGAAAATCAGAATATACAGAAAAATAAACAAATTAACCTGCACTTGCTTTTGAAAATCTTTGTGGTTGATGTGAGGGAGAAAAGAGAGAAGAGGGCTATTGTGTAGAATGACTTTCAATGTCACTAACAGAATTGCTGCTATGTATTGCCTCAATGAAATTTTTTTTCTTTTTGTGCAGCTTTAATAAGGAATCTATCCAATGGCTTTTGCTTTTGCCTCCTTCTGAGGATTTTGAAGAAATGTGACATTGCATTGTCATTAAACAAATTTATTGCTTACACTGCTAGTCTTATTTGGGTGGTGCTTTTCTGCAAAATTTTGCACAGTTTGCCACATTTTACACATCTTTCCTCTATAACCTCTTGCTATTGGAAGACAATCACCCACAATCTGAGAGAGAGAGAGAGAGAGAGAGAGAGAGAGAGAGAGAGAGAGAAAGACTTAGTTATTTTTCTCTCATGGCTGAAACAAAATACCCGAGGCCTAAAATTAGGGAAGAAAAGATTTATTTAGCTTACAGGTTTTGGAGGTTTCAGTTCATGATCAACTGGCTGCAGGGCAGGGTGGCATTGCACTGGGGCAACACTTCAAGGCAGCAACCAGAGAAAAGGGGGGGAGGGGGCAAACTTCTATTTTACATTGTACACAGATCACCCTCTCCTCTCCAGGGCAGGTGTAGCACTCACAAAAGCTTTGTGTCCTCCTCTTGGACAGGATGAGGATATTTACAAAGGGTCCTGGCTCCCTGCTGAGTCTCTCAGTTAAACTTCCAAACTCATCAAGTTGACACAGTGTATCAACCATAACAGACAGAGACAAAGACAGACACAGACACAGACCCAGACAGAAAGTCAGAGAGACAGAGACAGTGAGAGAGAGAGAGAGAGATAGATAGAACGACTGGCTCATTTGTGTTCATGTGATGTTTGGCATCGCGTACTAGTAGTACTATAAGACATCACTCATTTTTCATGTTAAAATGTATTAAAAATGTTTCATCTTGTGAAACACTCAAAGAACAAGTTATTCAAAATCCAATTTTAATGTGCTATATATTAAAATATATGCACATAGGCCTCCAGGGCCCTTTGAATCTTGACTTAGTGTCTCTCCACGTGTCTTAATTGTACATTGCTCTTTTCCTCATAATCTCTCTTATCACGCATACCATTATTCAGGGAAGAAGCTATGATAGGATGAGTAGTGATGTTTGTAGGTAAGTAATAACTGTCAACAATAGAGTAATTATGGATCATCTCGTTTCACTCTCTCTTGAATTGAATATTCTAGTTGCCTAAAGAATTTCCCTAAAATTCTCAAATCACTAACCCTCAAAGATACTACATAAAACATTTAGTTTTTAAGGAGGAGTAGTTTCCTGTGGAACATCCTGTTCTTTCCCTGCTAGTCCAAAGGAATTTCATTTCCATACTAATTTGCTACAGTGAATTTAGGAAGCTGTTTCATTTTTGGCATGTGACGCTTTCTTTTTAAACCAAGTTGTTCTACACAAAAATGATGGATGCCTTGAGGAACTCATTATGTTGGAATTCCATTTCTGTGGTAGATATGTTTCTAGCTCGACCACACACGTGGTGATAAATGTTCAGATATTCATAACAATAGTGAGGCACATAAGTCTCATAACACATTTTTTATTATTGCCTTTAATTCTATCGTGCACATGTTAGAAATGCCGTACAACACACACAAATTCTTCCTTTATTAGAAACTTTCGTCATTTGGTGCTTACCTGTCACTGCTTTTCAGTACCTGGACTTTTTGGAAAGCAAAGTTCAGAAAGGCTGAATTACGCCTGAACATACAAGAGAAAACATTCCACCATTGTTCCGAATGACTTTAGATACTGAAGAGTGAAGTTTTGTATAAGCCAAACATCTGGGAAAGTTGACTGAATTTTTCATTTGCCATCCAGATGTTTCTATGTACAGCCCCTATTTCTTTAATATCACTTTCTATCTTTGGTGACAAAACAGCTAAACCATTTAGTAACCACTTTTCTCACTAAAGTTTGCATTTGGTCTTATTCTGTACCCAAAGTTCTTGTTTATTCCATTTAATTTTTAACTTTTTGGACAGTTCTGACACTACAGTGAGCACAGCAGTTTTAAATGAGTGTATCATAACATGGTGGTAAATTGGCAATTTTAATCCTGTCAGTCATAACATTTAAGATCTTTGATTCTGAAGTCAAAGATGCCATAAAGAGCTTCTGAACAACTCACAAGCATTCATTCAGGCTGAAAATATGCCAGACACTGTACAAAACACAGGAGAACATCATTAACAAATGCACTCGTGTGGCCCTAAAGGGATCATGTAAACAGTTAACATATACTGCTGTTACAGGCCAAGCTGTTTCTCTGAACAATTCACATTTTGAAACCTTAGTCTGCAGTACATCAGAATGTGACTGTATTTGTAGTTAGGGCTTATAAAAAGGTGGTTATGTTAAAATGTAGTTATTAGGGCAGGTTGTGGCTTAATCTGACAGTTGTCATTATATATGAGAGTCCGGGACACACGTAAAGAGACACCAGGAACACTTGTACAAAGAGATAACCCTTTACAAGTCAAGAAGGGGTCTCAGAAGAAAGCATATACCTTCATCTTGGACTTACAGTTCCCAGAACTATACAAAAATTAATTTGTCTTGTTTAAGCCACCAAGCTTGTATTATTTTATTATGACAACTGTAGAAAACTAATACAAGTGTTGATAAGTCCTCAGTCCTCTGAGAATACAAAAAAGGAGAACCTAATCTAATTGGATTTGGATATAGGACTGCAGGAAAGATAGGACTACCTCAGCTATATGCTAGTTCCCAGTCTTTTACAAGGAATGCCTATTTTTCTTTTCTGACATATACATAGCCAAAATATACAAAACAGATCTTTAAAAATTCCCAGTGAAGTGGATATTGGGGCCCAATGCCCATCTATGCTTTACCTCCTAAAATAGCTTAGAGGGCACCTTTAAATATACCAGTGTTTTAAGGAAAGCTGTTTAGATAGCATGGTGGTAGCTGGGCACAGTCATGCACACTTATAAGCCCAGCACAAGGGAGGGCTGAGGTGGGAGGATTGAAAATTCAAAGCCAGCCTAAGAAACTTAGTGAGACACTGTCTCAGGTGAAAACATAAAATGAGTTGGAATGTAACTCAATGGTAAAATGTTTATCTAAAAATGTGAAAGCCTGTATTCAGTCCTCAGTAGTGGAGGGGAGAAAAGATAGGTATCACAGGGCAGAAAACTCTCCACGCTGAGGACAGAAGTCATTGCGATTAGAGAGACACTGGACCTTTTTACAAAAGAACTGATTAGTTCTTATGTGGAAAGGGACGTTTTCAGTGATGTCTGGCACGTAGTAGGACAGTATGGCCATACTTAGCCTGGGCTGTGGAGAAGATTCAGAGGAAAAAACAAGAGCAGGCCCAGAGCCACTGATGAGAGCTATGGGATCTTGAGTTTCAAAAGTATCCTCTCACTGCTTAATTTTACACTAATTATGTTCCTAGAAGAAGGGGTTTTGAATAAAGCTTGAAAGCAGAAAGGCATTCTGTCTGTGGTAAAGAAGTGGAGTGGAAATTCTAGTTGAAGGAAGTTGGTATTAAGAAGAAAGACAGGGATATAGACTAGCCTGGAAGTAATATATATGTAGATTTTGAAAGGAGACATCAACTAGTGAGTACTTAAAAATCAGCAGAGACCCTCAAAATTCATACAGAGGATTTTTCATACCAGTTCTAGGAATCAGCTATTTTTCTAGGTTTTGACTCCTGGAATTTTCCTGAGCTTCACAGTGTGGTTGGTTTGTTTCCTCTAGTTGTGTGGTTTTGCCCCAGCTTTTGACTCTGACCCCAGAAGGCCTATCCATGCTGTTTCCCTGCATGCTGTGGTTATATGCTCACAGGCCTGTTCTGATGACCAATTAGCTGCCCTTTGCATCAGGTTTTCCATACATCTTATTTACTACTCCAGCTGCTGACTCTAAAGGACTTCAACTATTTTCACCTTGATCCACCCTTGATGACTACTCCTAGAACTAAGGAGTAGCGTATTTAATGGGAGGCACAGGAGTTAAAACCATGTGTCTGTAGCTAGTGTCTTTTCTTTTCTTTTCTTTTTTTTTCTTTTCTTTTCTTTTCTTTTCTTTTCTTTTCTTTTTTTCTTTTCTTTTTTCTTTTCTGTGTGTGTGTGTGTGTGTGTTTTCCTGGAAAGTCACAATCTCTCTTAAATTTTCTAGTATATCCTCCATGTAACTGTGGGATGCATGCTTCCCTGGAAAGACGCAGGGAAAAAGAAGAAGGTGTGCCAATCCAAAATGAACGTATGTTATCCACTGGGGCAAGGCACACATATAGCAATGAAGAATATTTATTTACTTTAATTTTGTATACTTTTTCCCATAAATGGATGGGGACTGGTGGTAGTTGGCTGAGGTTCTTCGTTGCTAGCTTAGCATTACAGCTATATCACTAGCAAATACAGCTGTAGGTTCTGAGGAGGACAGAACCATCCCAGTATAAAACAAGCCTGTTACTGAGTGCAGGCTGATGTGAAAGGAGGCAGGGCTGATGGAGACAGAAGCAAGCTGATGCAGCTAAGGTGGTGGAGGCCAGCAGGAGGGCTGAGGTGGGAGAAGTGGAGCGGGAGGCAGGCATCCAGAAATCACTGTGAAGAACTTCCAAACTCCCAGGCTGAGAATAGAAAATCTGAAACAGAGTTTTGGCAAAGCGTGGCGATTGGGAAACTAAAGTCACTCTAGCAGCTACATGTTCTCCTGCTGCTCCAGCTTGGCGGTGAGCTTTTTCATGCTGTGGAAGAGGTGATTAACACTGAAAATTTGGCTTCAGTCTGTCCCCTCCCAGGACCCTGGAGCACTGCAGCTAATCACCAGGCTGGTCATCAAGGGCCGCTTGACATTTTGAAAATGTGTTTTAGATACCTGGACAAGTCTGCTGGTGCATGATTGCAGTGTCCCTACAGAGCTGGGATGACCCATGGCCAGATGGCTGTATCAGGCACTGCCTCTACACATGGAATCACTTTGTTTGGGAGCCCAGGCCAGAGTGCCATGAGCTTGTCCCCAACCTACTGTCTGACTCAGGGGTGGAAGAAACAGGAAACATCAGGACATTGTGAACTCTACGCTTGAAAACCAGACATGCCAGGAGCCTGCGAACTGACAGAATGTGAACAGAGACTAGAGCAGCCACCACCTCCAGGAGCTAAAGACTGTTTGTCCCGTTGTTTCATGCAGTATCAGGAAAGCAAGCAAGCAGTTACTTCACTGGGTAAAAGTGCACTGCTGCCAGGAAGAGTATTCTTAGCGTGTCTAGAGCACAGGGCCTCTGCTTTGGGTTCCATTCAAATATTGCCTACCTGCCACCCCCATATTCATGTACAGGAAGGTTATTATTGTATGAAAACAAATAAAAGTAAACTAGGTCTTATCAGAAAATCAAATCTCAACAAGAGATAGGGTTAGGGGGTTAAGAGCATCCCTTCTGAATTTTTTTTATGAATAGTGGGTAGGGTATTGGTTGAATCAGTGTAAAACTATGGACGTTTTGTTTTGTGCTGTTTTAAGACAGCTGGTAGAGTCAGTTCTCCTTCCCTTCCACATCTTTCTGCTATTTCTCTCCCTTTTCTCTATCAACTGCAACACTATTTTCTTATTCTCATTCTCCAGGAACTATAAAAATATGGAGAATTCTACTGTTCCACAGAGAATTTTTCAGTTTGTAATTCTGTTTATCTTGGGTCAGGGATTTAGCCCAGTGGCTTAAGAGCCTGCCTGGCAAGCATGAGGTTGTGAGTTCGATCCCCGGTACCAAAAAAAAAAAAAATTCTGTTTATCTCTAGTGCATATTTTGGTACAGAATAAAAAATGACAAGCTGGGTGAGGTGGTGCATGCTTGTAATCCCAGCAATTGAGAGGTTGAGGTAGGAAGACTGCCATGAGTTTGAGACCAGTCTATGCTACATAGCAAGTTCAAGTCCAGACTGAATTAAATAGTGAGATCTTGTCTCAATAATTTAAAATCCAAAAAGAATAAAAAATGACAACATAATAGCTAACAAAAGCTAGCGTTCTAAAATCTTTTTGGGAAGTAGGTTTTTTTAGTGAAGTAAAAAGCACGATTATTAATATACCCATTTTAATGGTGAGAAGATTGATGTTTAAAGAGATAACCTGACAGGAATATAGTTTAGTGGCATAGCACCTGCCTGGTAAGCACAAAGTCCTCAATTTGATTCACAGTAGGAAACAAAACAAAACAAAACAAAACAAAACTGGTAATCTGCCTGATTTCACGAAGTGTAGTTAGTAATGAATTCAGACCATCTGACTTGATCACTTTTGCTTTTATCTATGGTTTTATGACTCAGAAATGATTTTTATCTTTCAAAATTGGCTTACGGAATAAACATAATCTCTATAAAAAATTCCAGCAGCTCTTCTGCAGAAATAGAAGTTGAACGTAAAATTTATGTGGAAAATGAAGGTGGCTGAATATAGCTAAGCTTAAATTAATGGAAAATTTTAGTGTATATACATTTCCTGATTCTAAAATGTACTATAAAGCAACAAAAGCCAGCTAACAATGAGTTGATTTTTGGTTGTTGTTTTGGAGAGACTAGAGATTGAACTCAGACAAAATTGGGTTGCATCTCCATCCCTTATACTTACAAATTTTGAGACACAATCTCAGAAAGTTACACAGGTTGGCTTTGATCTTGTACATTCATCTTGGTCAATTGATTTTTGATAAGGATACCAAAACAGTTCATTAACAAAGGGAAGCAAAAACAGTACTGGGACAATTGAATGTGGGCAGGCAACATGATGTGTGTAAATCCTCACCTCATACCATACATAAAAATTAAACCAAAGAATAAAATAAATATAAGAGTTAAAATTTTAAAGCTTTAAGAAGAAAACATTGACCTTGATTTAGACAAAGATTAAGTAGTTATAACACTAAATGTACAGTATATTAAGAAAATTGATAAAATAGAATTAATAAAATTTAAGCTTTTGTACTATAAAAGACACACCATTAAGAAAATGAAAAGGAAGATGGCAGAATGGAGAAAAAATTCCAAAATTACATAATGATAATTGTTTCCCTGTAAATTTACTGAACATCATTGAATTTAATACCTACAATGGGTAAAGTCTAATATTTTAAGTATGTATCCAAAAAAATCTGTTTAACAGAAAATGACAAAAGGAGTATTCAAAAGGATAAGTGAATACATTTTTGGACTTTTAACTTTTGTGTGTCATTTTGGCCTATTTTTTATCTGTCTGGTACTCGTTATCTATCTGTTCTGATGTAGTGGTGCTCTCAACTCCATTGTCCCAGATTTCTGTACTTCATGTATTAGCAAGTTTAGACTGTGGACAAATGGAACTATGAACACTCTCCCCTCCATTTCAGGAGCTGACAGGATTACACCTACAGTGGTAAATACTTCAGTTACCTGTCTTCTATCACACTGTTAGAAACACCTGCCTGTATTAGTACAGATGCCTTGTGGCAACTTTTTCTGGTTCTTTATTGTTGCTATTGCACAATTTGACCCTTCTCTAATTCACAGTTCCAATTTGCTATCTCCATTTTCACATCCATTTTGAAAAGGAGAGGATATCTAAAATGGGAGAGTCACATAAATGATTGCATTGGAGTCAGGAATGTATATGATTTTTATGAAATATCAGCTAGACCTCTGTTGCCACTAAGAAATTCTTTAAGTATCTCTATTTCCATCTTGTATTTTCTATAGGCATTATCAAAAATTTACCTTATCCTTACCAAACCCTTAGAAGATGGCTTTATTTCTCTCATACCCATGGGAACTTACCAGCTCACCCATCCCTACAGTCTTAGTTCTTCATTCCTGTTATACGCTGAATTATATTCTCCTCAAGGTTACTCTAAGTATAATAATATTGGGAGAAAAGAAATTTAAGGAGATTCAACTAGATTAAGTGAGGTTTAAGAATGGGGTCCTAAAATGATAAGTTTGGGATCTTTATTGGAGAGGAAGAGACACCAGGGATGTAGGGACACAGAGGAGGCGCCAAGTGAAGATGAAGTAGGAAAGTACCTATTACAAGACAGGGAGATGCTCAGGAGAAAACAGACCTGCTAACATTGATCTTGAACTTCCTGTCTCCAGAACCATGAGCCGTCTCCAGAAATAGATTTCTGTTGTGTCAGCTGCCCAATCTGTTCTATTTTTTATGGCAGCCCTAAAAGACCAAGGCAGTGTCTCTTGTTCTTCTATAACACTTTCTCCTCAGCTTTGGTTAGATTCATGCTCTCCAGAACCTTTCCCTATCTTTTTTTTCTTTATCTTTAATCACCATATAGCTTCTGGCTTTTACTCAAATTAACTCTTCCAAAATCACAGTATATCTTAGAGATACAAATTCTTCATATTATATGTTAAGAGCTAACACCTGACCTGTGACTTCTTCAGGGTTAAAGCCAAAGTTAACAGACCCAGTGTTTCCTCCATCTCTAAGTATGTCCCCTTTATTTTACAGTTTTTGGAAGAACCCTTTTTCCCTCTGTCCACTATTCATTTCCAATTGCCATAATGTCTTGCAGAAGAGATTCTTGGTTTCCTTTTCTTTTAAATGGTTAACAGCATGGATTTCAATCAAAAGTATTTTTCTATGTTTCCTTGTAACTATTGGGTTGTGACCATGAGATTCAAGTGAAATATCACGTGGGAACTTCCAAGAAATTTCTTTGAAGGGGAAAGTTGTGTTTCTTCTCCTCTTGTGGGCTCTTCTGGTTGGATTTAAGATTGTGTTCTCCTATTTTCTCATTGCACCTTGTACAGACTTTTATTATAATTATCATAAAAATTACAATAGTTTATTTCTACATATAAATTCTTGTTAGGCTGTAAGTATTTTGATTTTGCATTTTTCATATTTCTGATTAAGCCTATCATGTAGTAGGAACTTAATATTCATGTTTAAAACAAACAAATAAATAACTGAATACTTCTACAAATAGCTTTAATCATCATATCATGGGGCTCCTTTTTACTCAAATTTAGTCCTTTGACTGGTCAATCATCCCATCCTTGTTCTTATATGTGGGCAGGTGTTACTTATAATGCTCTATTCTAAGGTCAGTGAGGGATAAAAAATGACTCTGATCCAAAGCCCCCATTATCCAGTAGTCTTTAGTGTACATATACCAAGAAACCATAATAACAGAAACTGAGTAGTACCATGGAGAAGTACAAAGACTGGGTAAATTCAGAGGAGGAAGATAGGGCTTTTGTTTAAAAAAAATCACAAATGACTACAGAGGTTTTGACATTAGACAGGGCTTTGAGGGTATGTGGGAATAGTGGGTAGAGATGGAAAGGAGAATACTTCAATAGTTAAAAATAGAGAATAACCTGCTCATAGAAACTGTGATCCTCTGTAGGGAATACATGAGAAGTGTTAGCAAATGCAAAGGTAAGTTGGAATGTAGTTGTGGAGAAATCTGGGATCACCCTTGGTGATGGGAAGAGCCATCGTAGTTGACTTTTTGTGAAAGCCAGTATGTGTCAGGTTGTGAGACCTTTTAGGTACGTAATCAGTCAATTGCATTGTCAGCTTTTCTCTTTTACTTTAGCTGACCTAATCATAATTTTGAAACCTCAGCCTCCTGCTTAGGGGAGACAGAGTGCTATTGAGTCTCACCCTTCTAATTTTTCAGAGGGTGTCAGCTAGTATGTGAACTTTGAGTCCAGATATTCACAATATTCATTCATAGTTGAATTCCAAAGGATGATGTTCAAGGATGAATATCCACAGTCATATAAACCTTCATAGCTGAGGCCTCATTTCCATGGGGGACTTGAAGGTACTTTGTCATATACCAGTCTGAGAAGGGACGTTCACACTCACAGTGTAACCCTTAGATTTAAGCAGATGTTTCTAAAGAGGGTAAGAGAAATTTCCTCACTTAGGACACTAGTGAGCACTCTGGATTTGTAAACCCTCACTGTATTTCCCAGAGCTTATGGTCTGTATCTCCAAGAAGTAGACATATACCAGAGTCAGAAGCTGTGGAAGATAAAGAGGTATTCTTCATGAGATAGACTAGTTGTGGGCACACCAGTACTCAACACCAAGAAGAAGACCAAATAAGGAGTGTGAACAGGGCCATGATTATCCAGGGTGATGTCACCCTGCAGAATAGTTAATCTCTTTAAACCCCACTTTCAGCTTCCTTCTCTGTAAAATTGTAGCTTATAATTTTTAGTTCATGACATTATGTAAAGAAGTGCTTTTCAAACTACTCGTAATTTTTCAAATAAAATTCTAATCTGTCAAGCTGATTACTTAATAAAACATAATAAATGAATTATTTATTGGAAAATATGAATAAAATAGAAGCTGTAATCAGAATTTTGATGTTTTTGGTTTCCAGAGATGTGAGTCTTGTTTTAGATCCAGAAGTAAGGAAAGGAGATGGGGACAGGGGAAAGTCAGCAGTCTCTTAAGAGAGCCTAGAGGGGGGCCATTACAGGATGGCAAGGAAGACCAACCTTCTCAGATCGAGAAGGGATGCTCATATTGTCAAAAAGATACATCAGATCTAGCATTCAGTATTTCCAGTTTCATCAAAAAATTCTCACTTGTGCTCACTTTGGCAGCACACGTAGTAAAAAAAATTTCCCTTTTCTCCATTCCAAATTTTAGAGTCTTGCTTCTTCTTTTTCTATCAGTACTCCATGTTTTACACCGAAGACTCTATGGTGTTGGGAATTCAGTGTGTGGCAATATTCAGCCACTATTAGAATTAGACTTGTTTGGTTTTTAGAAACTTTGGCCCTGAAATTGTAGAAGATAATTTCTTTTGGGTGTTCAACCAACTTCATATCCTTTTTGCAGATACTGTATTAAGCTGGGAATAACGTCTTGAGCTCATTTCCTCTCTCCAAGTTCTCCAGTACACTTTGAAGCAAATCAGCAACGCTAATATATGCTTCATTTTGACTAAAACAATCTTTGAGAGTACCATGAAACTCATGAATCCCTAGGGCTTCATTCCTATGAGTTGGTCTCTGTATTTGTCAGATCCAACTGTCATAATAAAGTAGCACAAATTTCCTGGTTTAACAGGAGCCAGGAGTTTATTTTCTCATAGGTCTGGGCTCTGAAGTCTGGGATCAGTCTCTGGTAAGATTTGTTTCTGGTGAGGACTCTTTCGGGCTTATGGATTACTGCCTTCTTGCTCTGTCCTCACATGGAAGTGATGGGGAATGGGAATTCTTCAGAGTCAGAAGACTGAATCGGCAAGATATGAGACATAGGTTCCTTTTTCACATCTCTGCTTGATGCCATGAAGGACTTAAATCCCCTCTCTGCATATCTTGTCTCGGAATATTCAGGTCTGATGTCATTGCCTAACTGCTCAATCACTGGGGCTCATTCAGAAGTGTTAAGAAAATATTATCAGGAACACTTGGTTGAAGTCAGGATTCTAGCTGGATATTCTGGCTCCATGAATTTCCAAATCAAATATTGACATAAGCAGACATCTATTTCTATTAATGATTGTATAGTAGCTCTTGTCTGTCACCTGTCCTCTTAGTCACTATGCTTGCAGAATATTGAAAGGGGAAATGAGAAAAGTTACAGCAACTTAATTTTAAGAAGAAACCAAAGTGTCATGTGGCTTGAATTGTTTGCCAAAGTAGGTTATAACATGTCCTTTCTAAGGATCAAAGAATAAGGCAGGTATCTTGATTGTATCATACCAACATTTCCCCAAGTGTTCAGTGAGATAACAAAATACATTAGAGAAGAATGGGTTTGTGATTAAATACTTTGGAAAATGTTGGCTTGCACAAATTAAATTTATCTACTATTGAACTCTTAAGAAATTTAGATGTTGATGTTTCAAGTCAAGTCCTTTTATATGAGGACATGTTATGGCGTGATTCTTAAACTTGTTTAATTCTGGAACACTTTTGATTCAAAGTACCTTTATTGGATGAGTGTTTTATATATTGTTCTTTAGAAAACATTGATTTAGACAATAACTGTTTGAATGACAAATTGTTGGCTAGATAAGTTATCCAGGATTCATGATTTGGCCTTCACTAGTTTAATCACTGCTATGAGTAGAAAGTGAATTGATTTGAGATGGATGTAGGAAAGTTTTTAAGAGTTCTGCCTATTCTACCTTCCAACAGATTTAATGTTCTAATATTTAGATCTTTGATCCTTTTTGTTGATAGTTTAGTGCATGTTGAAAGACATGGGTTTAGTTTTAATCTTTGACATGTGGAAAATCAGTTTTTCCAGCACCATTTATAAAATATATTTTATTTTAAAGAAGAACAATAAAAATAATATTACAAAATTTCAAAACAAGGTAGTAGGAGAGTAACAACAGTTAATGCATTGTGTATTATTATCAAATAATTGCTCAGAATTCAAGGTATAGGCATGAAACACTGATCAAACAATATGTCTATCTTTTCAATGAACTAAGAGAAATTAGTGATATAACTATCTTAACTAATATATATATATATATATATATATATATATATATATATACTTTATTTTATCTTTCCTTCTTTTCTCCTTTCCCCCATCAAGTTTCTTATTCTTTTTGGAAAGCTTTTCCCATTTCACAACATCTGTTGTACATTTTAAATCTTATTTACTCTTTCACTTTCTTACACTAGGGAGACAATATGATGCTTGCACATGTGATTCTAATTTATTTCACTTAGCAATATGGCTTGGGGTGGTAAATATTTTTACCTATAAATGATTAAATCCTGTCTTTCTTTAGAGCTAAGTAGTACTCCACAGCACATCTTTTTGTCTATTCCTTGGTCGATGGGAATTTGTGTGGTTTCCAAAATGTGGCTATTACAAATTGTGCTGCCATAAACATGGGTGTACACATAGTGCTGTGGTAAGATGTTTTTAATTCTTCCAGGAAGATACTCAGAAGGGGAATAGCTGGATGGAATAGGACCTCTAATCCTAGCTTCTTCAGGAATCTCCATACTGATTTCCACATCGCTGCACCAGTGTACACTCCCAACAACAGTGGAAAAGTGTTCCTTTTTCCTCACATCCCCTCTAGAGTGTTATTGGATTATTTCTTGATGATAGTCATTTTTTCTGGAGTGAGATGGAATCTCTGTGTTGTTTTAATTTGCATTTATGAAATGACCAATGATATGAATATTTTTTCATATATTTATGGGACATTTGTATTTCTTCATCTGAGAACTGTGTTCATCTTAGATGTCCAGTTTTGGTTTTGGTTTTTGAATTTGAGGAGTCTGAGTTTTTTCAGTTCTTTATAGGTTTTAAATAGAAGTTATTTGTCTGAGGGACAATTGGCCAAAATTTTTTTCTATCTTTTAGGTTGTTTTTTCACTTGGTTGGTGATTTCTTTTGATGTATGAAAGCTTTTTAAAAAGATGAGTTATGGATTGTTGATTGTTTGAACTATTTCCCATGCAGTTTGGGTTTTGTTTATGAACTCTCTGCTTACACTTATGTCTCCAAGAGTTTTACCTTTTTCCAGCAGATTTAACGTTCTTGTTTTCACATTTAGATCTTTAATCTATTTAGAATTTAGTTTTGTGCATAATGAAAGATTTGGGTCAAATTTTAATCTTCAGCATCAGTTTATTCCACTGCCATTTATTAAAAAGGCTATCTTTCTTCTAGTGAACATGTTTGGCCCCTTTGTCAAAGATAAGATATTTGAGTGTGTTTGTAGTTGTATCTACATCTAATCTGTTCCACTGATCACATCTGCTTTTTATTCCTTTTTTGCCAGTATCATGCCAATTTTTAATTACAGTAGGTCTGTAGTACTATTTCAAGTCAAGGATTGTGATCCCTTCTGCCTCGCCTTTATTGCCTAGGATTGTCTTTGCTATTCTAGGTCTCTTCTGTTTCCAAATGAATTGCAAGAATGTTTTCTCTACTTCTATAAGGTATGCTAATGGTATTTTGATCAAGATTGCATTAAATTGTGTAACAATTTTGGAACTGAGGTCATTTTCACAATGTTCCTTTTTCCTATCCAAGAACAAGGGATATCTTTCCATTTTCTGATATCCTCTTCAATCTCCTGTTTCAGAGTACTAAGTTTTCAATATGTAGCTCTTTTGCCTCCTTTGTTAAATTTATTCCTATACATTTCATTTTTTTGGGTGCTATTGTGAAGAGGGTAGTTTCTCTTATTTATCTCTCAATAAGTTTGTTATTTGTGAATAGGAATGCTATTGATATTTGAGTGCTAACTTTGTATCCAACTATGCTACTGAATCTGATTATTAAATCTAGAAATCTTTTGGTGGAGTTTTTTGGGTTTTGTGTGTAGACTATCATGTCATCTGTGAACAATGACAATTTAACTTCTTCCTTTCCTATGCTTATTATTTTTATTTTTCTCTCTTGTCTAATTGCTCTGGCTAGTGTTTCCAGAACTGTATTGAATAAGTGATGAGAGTGGACATTCTTGTTTCTGATTTAGAGTGAAAGCTTTCAGTTTATGTCCATTTAATATTATGTTGGCTGTTGGCTTGTTATAGATAACTTATCAGAGTGAGATAAAGACCATTTATTCCAACTTTTTGCAGGGTTTTTTTTTTTAAATATGAATGGGTTTTGGACATTGTTAAATGCTTTTTCTGCATCTGTTGAGATGATCATATTGTTTTTGTCCTTTGCTCTGTTAATATGGTGTTACATTTATTGATTTGTGTATGTTGAACTGTCCCTGCACCCCTGGGGTGAATCCTATTTGGTCATGGTATAATCTTCATGATAATTTGCTGCTTTCTGTTTCCTAGTATCTTATTGAAGAGTTTTGCATCTATGTTCATTAGAGAGATTGATCTAAGTTCTCTTTCATTGTCAAGTCTTACTATTGTTTGGCATCAGGACAATGCTTGCTTCCAGGCGTGAATTTTGGAATATCTTTTCCCTTTCAATTTCATTAAAGAGTTTGAGAATGGCACTATTAGGTATTCTCTACATTTCTTGTAGAGTTTAGCAGTGAATCTGTCCAAACCTGAGTTTTCTTTGTTTGGTTAGGGTTTTTTTGTTTTTATTTTTATTTTAAAGGGAATAAAACCAAGCAAAATAAAACAGCCTAAGGCCAATCAAAACAAAACAGTATAAATGATACAGGATTTCAAAACAAGATAATAGTAAATACAAAGTGGCTGCCAAAATATATCATGTTATCTTTGAAATAGCTGCCCATACCATTGGATAGAATAAAATCAAACAAGGTAAAACAGAATAAAACCCAGCCCAAAAAAACAATGAAAATGATGCAGGACTTCAGAATGAGATAATAGGGAATTAACAATGGCTACCACCTTCAGAAGGAGATCTCCCATAGATACTATATTTTATATTGTTATCCCCTAAATGGATGATCAGACTACTGGCTTTAAACCTGCAAAGTTAGTGAAACACTAAACACTATCAGCATAGAGTTGTATTTTACCTCAGTAGCTATAGTCACAGCCTGTGTTTCTCCCAATCAATCAGTAATTTACTGGGGTGTGGTGGTGGGGATGTTGGCTCTTCTTGTCTCCCAGCCTGTGTGCCGGAATGGGCTGGCATCTGGTTTTCCCCACAGTGGTCTGCATATGGTGCTGACCTGCAAGGAGGCTTGGCTTCTTGTGGGCTTCTTGTTCTCCTCCCCTGCTGTCCATGAATGTGTCAACTCATGGGAAAAGGCTGGTGTCTCATTTTAATGACATCATCAGTTTCACTGACTGACATTGGTTTACTTAACATTTCATTGACTGATCTTGTTTTACTTAGAATTTTTATCTTATAATTCACATGTAACTAGGAATCTGTCCATTTCTTCTGCAATTTCCATGTTATTAGAATATAGGTTCTTAAAGTATGTACAGATGATCTTCTGGATTTCTGTAGAATCCATTGTGATTTCACATTTTTCATTTCATTTAAATTTGATTTATAGAGAAAAAACAAACAAACAAAATAGAATAAAGGGTAGCAACAATACAGAATTCCAAGGAAAAAAGCAAAAGAACAAAAAAAAAAAACTAAGAAATCATTACTTGACAAATTACATACTGACATCTTGGAAATAGTTGTTCAAATTACAAAATTAAAACATGCAAAGTAGACATTCAGACAGTGACACTCTTAACAGTTCTGCTCCATGATGTGACAAAAACAGCAATATGGTCATCCATCTTATACACTCAAACATACATGCAATTATATCAAAAGGGTTAAATGAGAGCCCCACCCTTCACCCACAGGAAATCTCCCAGAGACATCTTGGCCTGACTCTTTGGGACCAGGAACCTCCCAGACCCGCAGAGTGGCCTGTGCTGTTTGGATTGGAAACTTTGCAGAGACCAGCATATCGGCCTGACTGTTTGTGACTGGTAGGCCCACCATTCATCCTCAGGGAACTTCCCAGAGACTGGCATCTTGGTCAGGTCTGTTTGGGGCCCATAGCCCCGCCCTTCACCCACAGAAAATCTCCGAGAGACCAGCATCTCGGCCTGACTCTTTGGGACTGGGAACTTCCTGGTCCCGCAGAATAGCCTGCGATGTTTGGATTCGGAACTTTGCAGAGACTGGCATCTTGGCCAGGGCTGTTTGGGACTGGGAACTTTGCAGAAACTAGCATTTTGGCCTGACTGTTTGGGACCTGTAGGCCCACCCTTAACCCGCAGGGAACCTCCTGGAGACCTGCCTGGGACAAACTATGGTGGCCTGCCCCACCTGAGATTCCACAGGCTCTGGGTTGACCACGCCCAGCATCTGCCTTACTACTTAGGGAGCCAGGAGCCCACAGAGGGGAGTTAGAACCCTGTGAGGAAGCCAAGAGCCTGTGGGGCAACCACTGCCCCTCCAGGAACTGAGGGTGCAAGAGGTAATTTGCCACATATGCAGAGAAAGCATTGGAACACCACTCAAAGCAAGGAAATATAGGAAAATGACAAAAGGAAAGACCAAAAGGCAGGCTCAAAGCTCTAGCCCTCCCCAAGAAAGCTTAGAAGCCATGTACATAGAAGAAAAAAGAAGCCATACACCTGAAATGTCGGAAATGATATCAAATGAAATAAAAATGCAACTAGGGAAAGCTATGGAGAAATTCAAATCAGAAATACTTGCGCAGGTAAAAGAAGAATTGATAAAAATAGTGAAAGAAATCGTGAATGCATCTAGTGAAAACACAGCTAAAAAATTAGAGGAACAAAGCAAACAGATAGAATCCCTAAAGGAACACTATATGAAACAAACAGAATACATAAAACGGATTCAAAGAGATATACAGGAAATAAAAAATGCTATTGAAAGCTGCCAAAAGCGCCTCAATGAAAGTGAAGATAGAATTTCAGACCTCGATGATAAGATTGCAGCCAGTGAGCAGGAAAGACAAGATCTTTTAAAAATAACAAAGAATCAGGAAATAACAATTCAACACCTGCAAGATGATGCAAAGAAAAATAACGTAAGATTAATAGGGATAAATGAAAAAGAAGGGGACAGCCCAAATGATATCAAGAGGATATTTACAGAAGTAATAGCTGAAAACTTCCCAAACA
>PVJX010031674.1:0-21047 GCA_004027295.1 Dolichotis patagonum
GTTTGCAGTCCCAAACAGCCTGGACCAAGATGCCTGTCTCCATGAGGTTCCTTATGGGTGAAGGGCAGGCCTACCAGACCCAAACAGCCCAGGCCGAGCTGCTGGTCTCCAAGATGTTCCCTGCGGTGAAGGGTGGGACTACCAGTTCCAAACAGCCAGGCCGAGTTGCTGGTCTCTGTGAAGATCCCAGTCCCAAACAGACCAGGCTGAGATGCCAGTCTCTGTGAAGTTCCCAGTCCCAAACAGCCAGGCCGAGATGCCGGTCTCCGCGAAGTTCCCAGTCCCAAACAGACCAGGCCAAGGTGCCAGTCTCTGCAGAATTCCCAGTCCCAAACAGTCAAGAAACACATTTAACTAAAAGGGAAATTCATAGACTGAAAGTCAAAGGATAGAAAACATACTCTATGTGACAGGAACCCAGAAAAAAAGCAGAGATAACTTCTCTATTTGCAGACAATGGGAATTTCAAGCCAAGACTGGTCAAAAGAGACAAAGAAGGCTGCTACATGCTTGTTAGAAAATTTCAAGAGGAAAAAATTATATTCATAAATATATATGTACCAATTACTGGTATACCCAGCTTCATAAAACAAATATTACCAGACATGCAAAGTCACGTCACCTTTAACAGAACTGCAGTGGGGGAACTCAACAACTCACTGTCAAAAATATTTCAGCTAGACAAAGAAAGAAAGAAAGAAAGAAAGAAAAGAAATATCAGAACTAAACCAAACTGATGAACAAATGGATTTAATAGATGTATACATAGTGTTCCACCCCACATTGTCAAAATACACATTCTTCTTAACTGTGCATGAGTCATTCTCCAAAATAAACCATATACTAACCCATACAACATGCTTAAGTAAATGCAAAGAAAAAAATTTCCCACACATATTATCTGACCATAATGCAATAAAAATGGAAATCAATGGCAAAAAAGCCACAAAAGCTACATAAACATCTGTAAATTAAAAAACACTCCGGAATAATCAATGAAATTAAAGCAAAAAATGAATAGTATCTACAATTAAATGATAATGCCAATACAACATACCAGAACTTATGAGACATGATGAAAATAATCTTAAGAAGGAAACTTATTAGTGATGAATTCTTACATCAGGAAAACAAGAACAAGCTCAAATAAACAATCTAATGTTGAACCTCAGACTTCTAGAAAAAGGAGAATAAAAGAAACCCAAAGCTCATGTGAGGGAGGACACTATAAAGATCAGAGGAGAATTTAATACATGTGAGACTTAAGAAAATGGTACAAAGAATAAATGAATCAAGGACTTGGTTCTTTGAAAGCTTAAATAAAATTGATAAAACCATAGCTAATCTCATCAAAAAGAGGAATGGAAGAATTCATGCAATTAAGAATGAAAATGATGAAATCACAATGGATCCTGTGGAAATCCAGAATATCTACATGGAGAACCTACACTCTAAAATGATGGAAAACAGAAGAAATGGACAAGTTCTTAGATAAATATGAATTGTCAAAGCTGTGTCATGAAGATGCAAAAATTCTAAATAACCCAATATCAGTCAAAGAAATTGAAAATATAATTTAAAACTTATGAACAAAGAAAATCCCACATCCTGATGGAAATTTAGAGAAGAAATTTAGAGAAGATCTGATGCTATTATTGTGAAACTGTTTAATGAAATTGGAAGGGAAGCAATAATCCTAAAATCATTCCTGGAAGTAAGTATTACCCTGACATCAAGCTAGAGAAAGGCCAAATCAAAAAACTGAACCAATCTCCTAAATGAGTATAAATGCAAAAATATTTAATAAAATACTGTGAAACAGTATGCAGCAAATCATCAAGAAGATTATTCACCATTACCAAATAGGATTCATCCCAGGGATGCAGGGAAGGTTTGGCATATATAAATCAATATACCTAATACACCATATCTATAAAGCCAAAGATAAAACTCATATGATCATCACTGTAGCCAAGGAAAAAATCATTTGACAAAGAGTAACATTCATTCATGATGAAACCTTACAGAAAATTGGAATAGATGGTTTTTAGCTCAATCCGATAAAAGTCATTTATGACACCAACAGCCAACATCATTGTAAGTGGTCAAAAACTGAAAGCTTTTACTCTAAAATTGGGAACAAGACAAGGATGTCCATTATCACTGCTCCTGTTTATTATAGTTCTGGAAACATTAGCAGGACAATTAGACATGAAAGGGAAATAAAAGGAAGAGGAATAGGAAAGGAAGAAATCAAATTATCATTTGCAGATGATATGATACTCTGTAAAGACCCAAAAGACTTGTACATTTAGTAACTGAATTCAGTAGCATAGCTGGATACAAAGTCAATGTATTCCTGTATACAAAAAGAAAAAACATTGAGATATTAGGGAATCAACACCTTTCATAATAGCATTAAAAAATAAAATAATTAGGAATTAATCCAACAAAGGATGTAAAATGTCTATACATTAAAAATTATAGTATTCTGAAAAAGATTGAAGAGGATCTCAGAAAATGGAAAGATATCCCTTGCTCATGGGTCAGAAGAACCAACACTGTGAAAATGGTCATACTCCCCAAGGTGTTATACAGATTTAATGCAATCCCAATCAAATACCATTACCTCAGAGAATGGGAGCAAGCATTCCTAAAATTCAATTTGGAACCAAAAGAGACCTAGAATAGAAAAAAAATTCTAGGCAATGAAAGCAAGACAGGGGATATCATAATCCCTGACTTGAAATTATACTATAAAGCTACTATGTTAAAAACAGCATGCTACTGGCAAAAACTCCCAAAAAGAAACAACACAAACAAACAAACAAACAAACAAAAAACAAAGCAGACCCCAGGATCATTGAAACAGATTAGAAGATGCAGGGAACAAAAACTAAATACCCTCATCTACCTTATCTTTGACAAAGATACCAAACATATTCACAGGAAGAAAGTCAGCCTCTTTAATAAATGATACTGGAGAGACAGGCTTTCCATATACCAAAGACTAAAACTAGACCCATGTCTATTACTATGCACTAAACTAAAATCGAAATGACTCAAAGATCTAAATATTAAAACAGAAATGAAATCTTCTGGAAGAGAAATTAGGCACAACTCCTGAAAACATAGGTGTAGGCACAGACTTCATGAACAAAACCCTGTTTGCATAAGGGAATACTACAAAGAATCAGCAACTGGGATCTCATCCTATTAAATGTAATTACTAATAAAGTAAAAAGACAACCCGTGGAGTGGGAAAAAAGTTGTTACTCAGACAAAGAAGTAATATCTAGAACATATAAAGAATTTGGAAAATCAGACCCCCCAAATTTAAAGACCCTATCAAAACATGGGCATCTGAAATGAATACACACTTCTTGGAAGAAGAAATACTAAGAAAAAACATATGAAAAAATGGTAAATATCACTAGTCATTTGAGAGATGCAAATGAAAACAATGCTGCAATTCCACTTCATGTCAGAAAGAATGCCTATTATCAAGAAATTACCCAATAACAAATGCTAGCGGGACTGTGGGGAAAATGGAACCCTTCTCCACTGTTGGTGGGAGTGTAGAGTGGTGCAACCGCTGTGGAAATCAGGGTGGAGATCCCCCAAAAATCTAGGCTTAGAGTCATCATTTGACCCACCTCTTCACCTTCTGGGTATCTTTCCAGTAGAATTAAGAACACCATGCACAGCAATATATGCTCACCATTTCTGTAGTAGCACAGTCTGTAATAGCTAAATCTTGCAAACAACTGAAATTTCCATCACTCAGAGAATGTATAAAAAAGAATTGTCTTTTTGTATATACAATGGAGTACTACTCAGTTGTAAAAGTAGGATAAACTTGAGACATTGCTAGGTAAATGGAAATAACTTGAAAACACACTCTTAAGTGAAATAAAGTGGACATACATGCATAAATATCACATTGTTTCTTTGGTATAAGAAACCAAAAGTGTAAATAAGGACCAAAGTGCATGATAGGTATTTTGAAATAGGAAAAAACTGCTCAAAAGAAAGTGGACTTAGGGAGAAGAGAGGGGAAAAGGAAAGAAGAGGAAAAATAACAATAAAAGAAAGATAAAATGGAAACAAAACTTTGTAAATAGGGAGGGGAGGATGGGTTGAAATGAGGGGAGGGAACTGGGTAAAAAAGGAATCAACATATTTATACATATAGTTACAAATTCTGTATGGTGAGTATGATCACTATGTATATCTAAATTATGTCAATAAAACAATAAAAATATACAATCCTGAGAAAAAAGTGAAAATGACCATGAGAGGTAAACATTTTGAATGGATTCAGGACATCTAAGCAGCTGTAACAGTGCACGTTGGGAAAGAAGGCTTCCACAACTACTTTAAAAGGAGTGAGCCTGATGGAAGCAAGGGGGAACATTTTGAGGGAAATTAATGGCAATATAGCTTTTTACTGTAATTTTAAAAAATGTAAAAACATTTACTGAGCTTTGCCATCATACTTATTAGCATTTCAGCTTTGGCTTTTCCATTATCTATTAATTTTCTGCAACAGAAGACAAAAGTTCAGTTTTATCACACCTCTCTTCTTATGTTGTAAAAACCCCACATCTCACTTGCAATTTCCTCTTCCCAATGTCTCATAAAGTCTTTTCACAATTTCTGGTTAAATCAATGTTTGGTGTATTGTATTATTATAACTGTGCAAATAAAACTCGCACTTAGTAACTTTGTTCCTTCCTTACATACACAGGTGATTATTTATCAGTTGGTTATAGAAAACTAGCTGAAAATTGTTTCCCTTCAAGTGGAAAATGACTTGCTCCACTTTGCTGGCTTTTAGGGCTGCTGTCAAGATTAGCACCATTCTTCATCTTAAGTCTTGAAAGAGGACCATTCTATCACAGAGAGCATTCAAGATTTCACTCTTTGTAGTATTTTATTGGGGCTTGGCCTGAGATCCCAATCTCCTAAAATGACCTACAGTGAAGGTTTAAATAAAGAAGACAAGTAATATGTTTGGGCTGAATCCAGGAAGGTCAAAACTCTCTCTGGGAGCTAAAGACAAGGACCTCTCTGGAAGACATGCATTTATTGGGTTTTCAAACAAAGGAAAGTTTAGTTGAGGTAAAGGCAGGAAATGAGTAGGACCTTGGGAAATTTAGATGAAATATATATATATATATATATATATATATATATATATATATATATAAATTTTTTTTACCAACTAAGAACATTGTCCTATTTCTAAAGTTGACATTTACAGCAGGAAGCAAAAGACCTCAGCTTCAGTCTTATCATAAGAATTGGAGTGAGAGCCAGGTACCCTCAACTGTGGCTTTATCTTGCCCTAAGAGATTTCACAGTGTCACAGATCAATACAGGCCTCTACTGTGATCATTGGCATGGAGATTTGCACTTACTGCACACCAGCTGCCACTCTGAGCCAGTCACTTAGGTTTGGAACAAACTCATAGGTAAATATAGAAAGCCAATTGATTAATTTTAAACCCTGCTCAGAGTTGGTTCTTAGTGGTCTCCATCAGTATTTTTTAATTGAAAAAGTTATATGTAGAAAATAAGAAAGATCTAAAAACAGCCATCTAAGCTTCCATATTAGGAGAAAAAAAAAGGCCAAAGAACAAAAAACAAAACCAAAAACCAAACTAAATCCAAAGTAAAAGAGCCTGGAGTGTTGGTGCAGACCTGTAAACACCGCCATGCTGTGTGTCTAATTCAAGGAATGTCAGGTTCCAACCCACCCTGGGCAATTTAGCAACTTAGTGAGACTCTGTCTCAAAAATTGCAAAATAAAAAGGGGTATGAAAGCCCTTATTTCAGTACCAGAAAGAAAGTAAGAAAGAAAGAGAGAAAAGGAAGGAAAGAAAGAAGGAAAGGAAGGAAGGAAGGAAAAGAGAAAAGAAACAATAAAAATTAGAGCAGATCAATGAAACTGAAAATAGGAAATCAGTGATGAAGGTCAATGAAAGCAAAAGCTGGTTTTTTGAATTATCAATGAAATTGATTAGGTTTTAGCCATGATGACTAAGAAAACAGGACACAAATGATTAATACGGAAAATAAAAGTTATCATTAGAGAGCTCACATTTTTGTGAATATTTTGCATCCACAAATTGATAAATTTTGCATCTACAAATTTGATAAATTTTGTGAATATTTTGTGTCCACAAATTTGATAAACTAGATGAAATAAATCCATTCCTTATATAACATGATCTGCCAAAATACATAGCAGAAGAAAGTTTATAGTAAGGCTTTTATTTATTAAATAAATTAAATCAATAATTAGTAACCACATAAAACTCCAGGCTCACACAGGTTCACTGGTAATTTTACCACTCAAGGAAGAAATTATATTGGTTCTCTGCAACCTTGTTCAGAAGACAGAAACATAATACTTCCAAACTTTATGTGATCAGATGTATCCTGATATTCAAACCAAATGAAGACATAAGAAAAAAAGAAAATGGCAAACCAATAGTTTATGAATATACATGCAAATACTCTTGATAAAATACTAGCAAGTTGAATCTACAACTATTTTAAAAAGAATTATTCTTATGAAGTATAGCTATAGTGAAGTATTAGCCTTCAGTACAAAGGGTTGTTAAATGTAACTTACATCAATGGGCTTTTAAGAAGAAAAATCACAGATCATATTAGTAGATGAGCAAAAAAACTGGCAAATTCATGAAAATTTTCAGCAAATTCAGGATGGAGGGAAATTGCAATTTGATAAAGAATATTTAGCAATATCATATATAATAGTGAGAAACTCTAAACTTTCTTAATAACATCAGAGACAAGATAGAGATATTCCCTCTTAGAATTTTCCAACATCTATTAGAAGTCATAGATAATGTAATGCAAGAAAAAGAAGTAAGAGGTGTGCAGATTTGAAAGGAAAAAATACAATCTTTGTAGATGACATGATCATGTAGGTAGAAAATCTGAATTAGTCAACAAAGTAAACTGGAACTAATAAGTGATTATAGCAAGGATACAATATTAATTTACAATAGGATGGAAAATTAATATAAAAAGTCAATTGCTTTCCCATAGGTGAGCAATAATAAGTGGAATTTGAAATTAAAAGTACAACATTATTTACATTAGAACTCTCAGAAATGAAGTAGTTAGATATAAATCTGATATAATATGTACAATATCCACAAGTAACATCTATGAAACACAACTAATAAATTGAAAAAATTATGAAGTAAATGGAGGTAGATCTCAAATTCATGGGTAGGAAGATTCATTATTGACAAGATGTCACTTCTTTTGAACTTGATCTATATATTCAGTGCAATCAAAATCCTATCAAGTTATTTTATGAGTGCTGATTTTACATTTTATATGGAAAAGCAAGAGATCTAAAATAGCCATTGTTCAACAATATGACTTATAAAACAACAGTAATCAAGATAGCACAACAGTGAAAGGAGAGGAAAAAAAACCCAAATCAATGGAGCAGAATACAGAGTCCAGAAGACCCACATAAATATAGTTCATTATTTTAGGGTAAACCAAGGCACAACTGAGACCACCAAGGCAGGTGGAGTTTAAGCAATGTGTGAGGATTTTATTACAGACCAGGTGTGGTCGGGCCAAGGATGGAAAGACAATTGGTCCCAGGAAGGGGTGAGAGCATGTTTTATAAGTTTAAGTATGGGGACCATTGCTGAGGAAGGTGCAAAATAGTGGGTCTCTGGGTAGGGAGGCAGCTAGCTGATAAAGAGGGTGTTGCTGGTACAGAAAGGTGCTGGCAGGCATAGCATGTCTTTTGTGATTTTTCACCAAATCAGCTTTCTACAGACTGAGCTGTGTGGGGCAGCTACTAGCTGGTTGAGCTGCATGAGAAAGATGCTAGTTTCAGTGCTGTGCACCTGTAGGTGTGTGTAGCATCCTCTTGGGAAGTTTTTCTCTCCTAGCTGGGCAGATGTCTGGTCCAGAGACCTGACACTTGTTGTTATAGAAAAAGAAGGGGGTTAGAGGATTGCAGTTTCTCAAGACTTCTTCAAACATGACTGAGGGGTTGCATGAGCATCCTAAAAGGAGAGAAAAAAACGAAGATGGAGGGGTGTTGGGCTGGTGGTAATATGGTAGGGTATCAAATCTCAGCAAAATGGCAGAGTGCTGAGAGCATGATGATCTTAGGCTCTTTCTAAGGGTCAGTCTGAGATCCCTGTGGGACAGTGGTATAATGGGCCATCAGGAGGAACAGTATGGACATTAGGGATGGAACAGTCCTTGGATGAAACCTGTTAAAGAGTCTTATTATGCAAAGCCCAAACAATAACAGCAGGAAGACTGGGATCAGGGGCCCGAATATAAGGAGAAGCTAGGATGTCCAGCCTGTTTGGAAGAGGCATCCCCATAATGAAGCCATAGTGAAGCCACCATTTGCCTGTTTCTCAAGCCTGGTAACTTGGCCCCAAAGACTCTGCACTTTTCTGCGGTGAGTAGATCCAGAACATAATGGTTTTGGAGGACCACCCTGGCCAGGGAATCTATTTCCTTTTGTAAGACTAGTATGAATCAACAATCTTTCTGAGGCCCTCAGATATTTTTTCTGAGATCTGCTGGTGGGCAGTAGTGGAGCCAGCCACTCCTGCTGCTCGTGTCCCCATACCTGTGTTCCAAGGCCTACTACTTGGGGTGTGAGTATCAGGGCTGCTTGTGGCTGTTGCCTGAGAGGGATTGGCACAGGGACCAGAAGCTTGCTCAGGGGCTGTATCTATTTTGGGCGCCAGGAATATTAGGTTACATATTTTAGTCCAGTCTGTGGGCAGCCAGAGATAAGCAGAGGTTCTGCACAGCCAGAAGACCACAGGTGTGTTTAGGCAGAAAACATTAGCATCATTAAAGTGCTTTTTATCTGAGGACCCTCCTTTTGCCATTGTCCCATGCTAGTGGTGAATATGGCCCCCATAAGAGGGGGAGTGGAACCTGGACAGTGCTTTTGAGTGGCACCTGGGGTTTTATCCTGCCAATGTAAGAAGCCATTGGGAAGAGTTTTTTAGGTTGGGCAATAGGAGGTATTGGGTAGGAATGGTGTCCCAGTTGGGATGTTTCACCAGCGATTGCAGATCAGCTGCTGGAGGAGGACAAAGTGGAAATCTGAGATATAGGAATTGGTGGGGTGAGCAGAACTGGGAGTTTATGTTTGTGAGTGGAGTTCTGGCATTTTAAAGCTGACTGACCCAAATGCTGTTTTTGTGGTAAAGGGGAAAGTGGAGGTTTAGAGTAAAGTTGCATTAGACAGAGTTAAGTCCTCTAGGGGTATTCCTGGGGAGTCTTTTCTGGAGATGCATAGAGTGGCCTATGAAAAGATTTTTTTTGGGCCTGTGGCTATTTGTCCTGTAATGTGATGGTATTTAGGTATGCAGGGACCCATGAACATGGCATCCCTGTAGGCCTCAGTGTCCCAAGTGTGTACCTCAAAAGTGGGAAGCTTTATATGCAATTTCAGCAGCACAGTCTGAAAAAAACTGATAAACTGGACTTAAATTAAAATGGGAGAAATGGGGGATGATGTATAAATATAGGGAAGGAGCTATATGGGAACTTTCTGTACCTAAAGCTCAATTTTGCTACAAACCTAAAACTGCTTTTAAATACAAAGTCTGTTTTAAGAAATCACAGCAAATATGTGCCTTTCCATATGCTGTCCTTTTGGTCATCACACTATACTATTTTATAGCTCTTTCCTCCATTTTCACAGTTCCTTCTAACTGAAACACATGCTAGCTGGATATTATTTACTGCAACGCAAGCCTCTGTTTATCTTGTCTTATTGTTTTTCCTACTTCATTGTCTTCTCGCTGTACTTTTATAAAGAGTTCTCCAAGTATCCTCTACCACTCTATTAACTTAAAATTTTTTCTTCTATAATATTATAAAATATCTCCCTCAAATTTCTTTTGTTAATGAGTTCATTTTCACATGAACGAGCACTTTTTGCTTTATTGATGTCATGCCTTAGTTCTCTGATCACTCTACATATTTTCTGCCCTCTGCTTTGTTCTGGTTTCAAGTTCTTGTCTTTTTCTTTTTACTTCTGTCTTTTGTTCGTGGCTTTTCTGAATGTGATTTGTATCTGTTTACTTATATCTAAGAAAAAAAATATGCACACCATGCTAACTGATCAGAATTCTCATTGTGTGACCTGGGCTTATGTATAGCTTAGTTTCCTTGTAGGATTAACAGGAAAGAATGTGGGGGAGCCCAAAATGTCAGGACCAAAGACATTTTGCCTTTCTTGGGTCAGTCATTGTGCAAGATTCAAGCTCACATTAACCTGGCTTTCAGTAGTGCAGGAGTCAAGGGGGAAAAGGCTTGAGGATCCCACATTTCTCTTCGAGAGACTTATTTAAACATCCACCTCCAATATGTTGCCTCTGCTCCAACTTTCTGTGCCTGTGTCCCTCTGACTAAATTTCATGGGGACATAAACCCAGAGGAGGAGCACTCCTTTTATGCCAGGCTGCCCAGTTTGTCTGCTCTGTGATAACTGTGCTTCTTTCCCCCTTCTTCACTTCACTCACCTGTCCTGCAACCTGCAAGTTCAAATCACAACATCTCCCTGGAATGTGTGGTGTCTCGGTTACCTTCTTGTCGCTAAGACACAATATTGTGGACTCGCAAATTAAAGGAAGAAGATTCATTTTGACTCACAGCTACATGCAAGGCAGGGTAGCAGAGGACAAAAAGCTCATGGCATGGCAGGCAGGAAGCAGAGGTGAAGGGAGCAGGGAAGAAGATAGACCTTCCAGGGCCATGCTTCCAGACACCTACTCTTCTATCCCAACGTTTCCTTTCAAAGTACAGTTAGCTATAAACTCATCAGTGGACTAATCCGACCCCCAAGATCCAGTCACCCCTAAACCCCATGATGAGAACATGAAGCTTCAGGAGGACATTTAAACCCAAGCCGTAACATCAGGAGCCCTCTGTTTACTAAATCAGTTATATGACACCTCTCACTTTGCATCTTCTAAACATATATTGTTCATTCTTGTTATCTCTTTGGTACTCTTTACCTCATGTTTGTCACTCCTTCATTCAATGCTTGTGTATAAAGACCTTTTGTGTGGATGGCAAAGTGCCAGGTGAAGTGCATATAGTGAGCAGATAGACTGCAATTCCTCCTCACATTGCAGCCCTTACATTATAGGAGAAGGGTCACAGAATAAACAAACACATAAAATAGATAATGTGCCAGATGCTGGATCATGCTGCATACGGGTGAAGTAAATGTAGGGAAGGGAACCTGCTGGTCAGACATCTCTGGCTGTACGATCTGAGCTGGCATCTGACAGGAGTGTGGGGATGCAACTTGCAGCAGGGGGCAGGAGGCCCTGCAGCTCTTGGCTGACATCCATGCCTAGCTGAATGCCCTTCCTCAGCTCCTGAAGCACCTTCAGTATACATTAGCTAGAACTGCAGTCATTGGGTTATTGTAATTATTAATTTACATGTTTGTTTCCATGCCTGTACGCAGCTGCTAAACTTTGGGAACTTTGTCTTTTTCACTTTTATATTCCCAGAATCTAACGCCTCATATTAAATGTTAAGAGTATCATTGTTGATTCAGTGAGTAAGAGATAAGATACTGAAGTCAACTGTAGTCTAGAGTTAGTCCCCAAAGCTCTGTCTTCTGTGGCTGTCAGATGGGGCCAGTTCTAGCTTGAGTTATCACTCACTGTACGAGCCTTAAGCCCTATATAGTCTCATTTGTGCCTGGAGGTGAGGGTGAAGAGGGTGTTTACTAGAAGTAGATGTGAAGCTTTCCAATGTGCCAGTCTTAATAGTTTGTGTGTGTGTGTGTGTGTGTGTGTGTGTGTGTGTGGTGCTGGGGATTGAACTCAGGACCTCATGCATATTAGGTAATCACTACCCCCCCACTGTGTAGCTTTACAGGTCACTCCAGGTTATTAGCTATTCCCTATCTCCTCTGCTAGTTTAAACCCTATAAAGAGAAGGTGTAGACTGTTGTCTGTTGCTTGGCCCAGAGGTGAACAGCTATGTTCCATGGTAGAGCAAGGTGAGAGAGAAGAAATGGGCTGGTTTCTCCACAGGAAAGGAAGAACAAAGAAAGATCCAGCCAAGCTGTTCATTTCTCTGAGGACTCGAACCTGAGCAAATGCACACGTGTTCTGCAAGGAGGTGCTCATTTCTGTTGCTGTCACTTTAGCCCTAACCCCTGGTTCTCTGAGCTGATGTTATTTCTCTTAAGCTTCACTTGCTTGTAAGACTGGCCTTTCTTTGTGTCATAATTCCTCTTGCAGATCCCTCAGTGCACTGATTTAAGACCCCCTGTGGCACTTGCAGTTCCCCACTCCTCCCATCTCAGTGCAGGGCCTCCCTGCCGGACCCCAGCCTCCACACAAAGCCGCTGTTCCAGCCCAAGCAGATGCTCTGGTGTGATTTCAAGATAGTGCCATTTCTTTATCATCTTCATCATGCTCATTAAAGCCTTTCCAGTCCTCTATTTTTCCTATACTCTTTCTCATCTGTCTTTTAAAAGTGTAAAAAAAAATTTCATCTACCTTTTTTTTCCCATTCTGAGATACAAGGTACCCCCTCCCAATGCAGGTGAAACTTACTTGTTATAAAATATCATGACTTCATATCTACCCTTCCCACTTTTTATACTGCAGCAATGGCTCACTTTGAATGATCATTCTGTGCCTGGAATCATGTAACAGTAGTCTTTTAATGGAGATGATAACATCATTCCCATTTTATAGTCAAGTGTATGGACACTTTAGAAAGTTGTAATTTACCAGAGGCCATACAGCTAGTAAATGGGAAAGCCAAAATTTGAATCATGTCTGTCTGGCTGTATAGCTGTCAACTATAGGCAGCGAATTCATCCAGTTGGAAATCCTTGAGGAATTCAGAAATCCTGGCATGGGAGGCTAGGTTGTGTCCCTTCATAGTTGGTGTTCTATGAAGAAGATACGGGTGGGCTTCTTGTAATTCATACGGTGTGTCTTGTCGGGGATCATTATAAGATTTCATTTATATGAGCAGTTTTCCTTTTATTCTTCTATGCTATCAGTTTTTCTCTCTTTCCTCATCAAATGGAGTAGTTTATTCTATGTTAGAAAAATGAGCTAGCTGACAAAAAGAACTCCAAGTCTACACCTCCTTCCTTACATCACAGTTCTCTGATCCTTGTGTCTTGGTTATTTTTCCCTCATTGTTGAGACAAAATAACGGATGCCCAACACAAAGGAAGTAAAGATTTATTTCTTACAGTTTCTGGAGGTTTTAGTTCATACTCAGCTGGCTCCAGGTCAGGGTGGTGTGGCTGAGGGGCAGCCATTCATGACAGCTGAAAGCAACAAGAAGAGAAGGCTAAAGGGTAAAAGCACACCTTCTTCCCTTCCTTATATTGTATGCAGGCTCAGCCCCTGGGTGGATGCAATACTCACACTGCCAAGGCCAGTACTAGACAATGAACCAGTCACAAATGCTACATTCAGAGGCTTCTGTGACTGCATGAGGCTTGGAGGCCACCTAGACACAAACCAGAGCACCTTGTATGCAAGTGTTGGGTTTTACTTGCATTCTTTTTCTTTTTTTTTTTTTTTTTGGTACTGGGGATCAAGCTCACAACCTTGTGCTTGCCAGGCAGGCGCTTAAACCACTAAGCTAAATCCCTGGCCTTTACTTGCATTCTTTTTTTCTGTACACTTACATGAGTTAAACATTTTGTACCTGCATTTGCCATCAAAACTAGTACCATAAATGTTACCAGTGACCTCACATTATTAATTTTGTATCATTTATGTGGTCTTCATCTTACCTAATATTTTGGAAACATCTAACACTGTCAATCCCTTTGTCTCTTTACGAACTATTTTTTCTTTGCTTCTAGAACACCACTTTTTCTTGTTTTCTACCTCCGTCCCCAGCCTGAAAGTCTCTGTGCCTGATCAAACTTTATCCTTCACATGAGATGTTGGAGAGGCCAGACAGTTAGCTTGACCTTCTTCTGTTTCTCTGCATTCCTTTTCTTGTGAAGTCAGGTAACCTGGCACTGACACAGACCTGAATGCATTTTTGATGCTCTAAGGCTGATGTAGGGAGCCTATGGCATGCATGGTGCCATGGGCTGCTTGTATCATTGAAATCTCTGAAAGGTTCACCATCACTACTCTAGGGTGTGGGTCTTTGCTGGTGCTGGGATAGGTCTGGAGACTCCATCATCAAGCACTGACCTGGAAATACTTATGCTCCCAAGGTGAGGGACCCTTAGTACCTTAACCAACAAGGTGACACTAAACTGGGTCCCTTCTGAGACTCATAGCCAGAGACCTGCACAATCATGGGAGAAGAGGAATGATGTGACCCTGGCCTGCTCCAAAGCTGAAGGGATGTAGGCCTAATTTGAGTCTGTCCCAGAGATATGCAGGTAGCTGTCTGATTCTGGGTCAAGCCTGGAGACTTTGTCTGTGTTCCCTTTGCATTGTTCCTGGTGCCAGGGCCCATGCTAGCAGGGCTGTTCTGTGATCAGTACAAAGTTGAATGCTAGCTTTTTGTGTTCTGCTCCCCTGGGTATAGTCTTGCTCCACACTCTGGGGCTCCCAGTCAGGGGAGTGGTAAAGGCTGACTAGTGCAGTTTTGGAAACAGTCCACCCCACTGAGTTTCATCCTGCAGACCTGGTACAGGACCTAAGCCCTGGACTTAATTTTTCTTTCCTTCCCCAAGTGAGGTTCTCTCTCCACACTGCTCAGAGTGTTGGGGGAGAGCTGATATGGGGAACTGTCCTGCTTGCTTCTTCAGTGTGTCTTTTCTGATTATCACACTAACACCAGGCAATATGGTCTTTCATTACATCATGCTGTCCCACCTGGCTTCTTTAGTTCTTTAGTTAGGTGGGCATATAGCAGCTCTTCATCTTGGTGTGCCTGCAGGGATAGGAGCCCTGGCCGATCTTACTCAGCCACTGTCTTCTGCTTCTTTAGAACTCTGGTTCTTGGTTATTCAAACCAAATGGATCTAGTAGAGTCTAAACCATGGAGATGCCAGGATGACTGGAGCTAAATTTTAAATAAGGAATCCTAGAAAGTTGATTCAATGAGTATTTATTCAACAAATGTTTATTGTATACTTGTTGTGTGGCACACACTGCTTCAGGAGGTAAGAGTAGAAGAATGAATAGCCAACAAAGTCCTTGCCCATGAGGAGCTTCAGTTCATGCGAGAAGACCATTAAAACATAAACAACATACGCAATATATATACTGTCACATACATAACATGAAGGAAAGGAAACAGTGTATGGTAGTCGAGAAGAAAAAGGTCATGCACTATTTTATAAAATATGCACAAGGAAGGTTGAATTTTGAAACATTTGAAAGGGAAACATTCAGATTAAGAAAGTAAGCTGTGGTATACTCTGGGTGAAGAGAAATCAATACTTGTGGCAAATACAATAATTGCTTGTTATTATATTATTATCGGCAGTATAAAGTAGTTTATGTATTTAGGAAGTGGATACTTTCCAAATAACAGACAATAACAACAGAGTTTTTTAAAAGGTGTTACTGGACATTTTCTGAAAGATAAGGCAGTTGGCAAACGAAGGAATAAAAGACTTGGTTCAAAAGAATTGAGTTCAGGCTTTTTTATTGCCTTATACCAGCTCTGTGGCCCCAGGTAAGTCATTCTACCTTGAATCCCTAATTTGACCTATCATAACTGAGAGACTATAATGAAGTAAATGAAAACTGACATTTCTCAGCACATCATGCTGGGTAGGTACACCTGGGGTGGGAAAGATCCTGTGTCAGAGATAAAGTTGCTATCTAGTTGTTGCTACCGTGCAAGACCATTTGCTTTGTACAGTGTAAAATGCTATTCAGTGATGAGCTATTATACGTAGTACAGTACCATTCTTCTTGAATTTGTGTGTCTTTTTGGGGTCCGGAAGCCACCAAATAGTTTTGAATGTAGTATGTTTTTCCCTGTAACACGTGCTTATTGTTTTTCATATTTTATTTTTTATGGTGGTGGTTGAATGAAGCCCTTTGAGTATGCTAAATAAGCCCTTTATTACTAAGCTATCCCCAGCCCCACAAATACTTTAAAATACTTTTTAATTTAACAGATATAATGGAATAAATTTTAAATTGTATATCAATGAGATAAATACAAAATTTGAAAGAAATAGCTGTCTTAATTTCCTCATATTCAAAATATGAAAATGTGAGTATGTGATTGCATAAGAATATTACAGAAATATTAGTTTTACATAGACAAATAGAAAGCATACTGTGTTGACTATTGTATTGTACTCAACCAAAGTAATTTCTGCTTGGCTTCCATCAGTAAGACAGACATTTTGATAGATTTATTGGTCAGTATTTAAGTACATTCTTTATTTTGAAAATGGTGCTAGTAGTTTTGGTTTTCACTTATGAGCTCCAAAGATGTAAGCTGAGATTCTCCAGTCCTTACCAGCTGTCTTAGTTACATTTTACTCATCACTGAGACAGAATAGCTGACACCCAAAGTTAGGGAAGGAAAGGTTTATTTCTTATAGTTCTTGGAGGTTTCAGTCCATGCTCAGCTGGCATGGTGGTGCAACCATTCATGGCTGGCTGCAAGCAGCAAGGTACAAACCAGCAAGAGAGAGACCCATCTTCTTCCCGCCATTACATCATATCCTGGCTCCACCCCTAGGTGGGTATAGCACTCACACCACCAATCTGAGCCTTGGACAATGAACTAATCACAAATGCATAATTGCATGAGGCTTGGGGGCCACTTACATAAGCCATGACATTCCACAGCTGGCCCCAAAGACTCATGCACATCCTTTATACAAAAGACATTTAATCCATTTCTAAGAGTTGCCAAAGTCCTAACAGTTTCAGTATTGTTGAACAGTCCAAGTCCCAAGTCTCCTGAGATCTATGGCAAACTCTTAACTGTAATCCCTGTACAAATGAAACAAGGTAAATCATTTCCAGAATGTCAAGGCACAAGGTAAACATTACCATTCCAAAAGTTACTAACTTTTGGGGAATACAAAACATTGGAAACAAAGCAAGTACAACATCCAGCAGGGTGAACATTAAGTCCTGGAGTTCCATGCTCAGCATTTGAAGCAATCTGATTGCAAGCTCCAAAAGGCTTGGGTGATTCCACCCCCACTGCACTTTCAGGGATTTCAGCTCCCACAGTGTCTCTCTTAAGCTCCCTCTGCTTGCTTTTTGCAACTTTCCTTGGATGATCCACATTCTTGGGTTTTCCAAACTTCTGGGGTCTCCACTGTACCTTTGGCTTCACCCTCACATTGTTACATATTGCCCTCTCAGGGGCACACTGCTTAGCCTCCCAGGCCTTTTGCAGTCAGGGGGGAAGCTGTCTTGCCCTCATAATTTGTGCATTTTCCTTGTTTCTAAAATCAGCGCCATGTGGATGCCACCAAGGTTTGCTGCCAGCTGGAGTAGTAGCTAGGCTTTCCTCTCTCTTGGATCGAGTGTCTGGATTTCTGTGCTCTGTGAACCTGACTGTGCGAAAAAGCTTCTCTATGTTGCTGCCATTCTGGAACCTGTTGTGGCTGCTACCATTTTGGAATCTCATGTGGCTGCCACCATTTTGGAAACTCATGTGGGCTATGTTGCCATTCTGGAGCATGGGGCTCTGCAGCTTTATCCTCTGAGCAAAGTGTTTCACTTTTGAGGTTTTGAGGCTGCAAAGAATGGAGACCCATCGCTTCCTGGGATGCTCCCTTGCCATCTTTTTTATTTCTCTGTTCCTTCTCAGCAATTGAGGCCTCATCTCTATCTTTACAGCCCACAACTTTACTGAAGCTCCCTTTCTGACCAAACTCACAACCATTTAAACCAACCTGCTGGATTCTTTGCTCTTGATTTGCAACATAAATCTGGCTAAAAGCCCCCAACAATAGCCATGCTATTGCAATATTCGACTACCTTGAAATTTCTTTTACCAGATTAATCAGTCCTCTGCCCTTAATCTCAGTCTCAGGCAAAGTCTGTGGGCTCAGGAAAATGCAGACAAACTTTCTGCCAATCCATAACACACATCATGTGGAGTCCAACACCCAGTGCAGTCCTTTCCAGCAGAAACCTGAGCCTGGTCTAGAGGAAGGTTTTTTTATCCACCTTCTGGTCCCCTGAGCTCTGACCAGAATCTCCTCACCAAACAGCCTAAGCTGTTCCAGCTCTATGCATTCAAACAACATCTCTGAACCTTTACAAACTCTGCCCACAAGCCATTTCCAAAGGATCTTGAACCACATGGTCAGGTATAGTCACAGCAAACACTCCACTCCTGTCATCCCAAATTCTGTCTTAGTTACTTTTTACTCATCACTGAGACAAAATACCTGACACCCAAAGTTAGGGAAGGAAAGGTTTATTTCTTACAGTTCTTGGAAGTTTCAGTCCATACTTAGCTGGCCCTGAGGCAGCATGGCATGGTGGGGCAGCCATTCATGGCTGGCTGCAAGCAGCAAGGTATAAACCATCTTGTTTCCACCATTATAAAATATCCTGGCTCCACCCCTAGGTGGATGTAGCACTCACACCACCAATCTGAGCCCTAGACAATGAACCAATCACAAATGCATAATTGCATGAGGCTTGGAAGCCACTGACATAAGCCATGACACCAGCCTATAGGAAAGAATATGTGAGGCCATATTAATCATAACAATTTAGTGTTAACAATATTAACGTTTACTGTACTTGATGGTTTCCTCAAGCTCTTCTGAAATTTTTGATCCATTATTTTTCCTTATAAATGTCCTCTCTTTCTTTGATTTATTTCTTCTACCTCACATATTGCTACTCCAAATGTCACTAGTTACTAGTAATGTCAAACATTATTTTTAATGTCTCTTGGACATTCAAATAAATTGTGCATCTATGTCTTTGCCTGCTTTTTAGATAGTTGGCTTTTATTTTTTATTGCTGTGTGGTTCTCTATGTTCTTTGAAAGCAAGTGTTTTATTAGTCATATACATTGAAGTAGTATCTTCCAGGTGTTTGCACTTTGTTGACTCTGTGTGTGTGTGTGTGTGTGTGTGTGTTTGTGTGTCCTACAAAGAAATTTGGAACATGCACACATTCAAATTTTACAGTTTTCCTTTCTGGCACATCTATTTTTTGCATTATTTATGACTCCTTTACTTCACTGAGAGATATTCTATATTTTCTTCAACAGTGTTACTATTCCTAGTTAGGAATTAAATCTAGCTAAATATATATATTTTGTGTATGATGTGGGATAAAGATCCAGTATTATTATTTCTTACATATTTTCTGAACACTTTTTATAGCTTGTCATTCTTTCTTTAGGATATTTACAAAGTCACTTGGCTGACAATGTTTTTGTTTATATGTGGTCCTATTTCCACAGTCTATTATTAGTTGATATTTTTCTGTGTCACTATGAAATTATTTCAATAACTATACATTTATAGTTACATGTTGATATCTAGTAAGAGTAGTACTTCCTACGAACATTTTAAACTAGTTCTGCATATCTTTGTCTTTGCCTTTTCATATGGATTTTAGGTGTATCTTGATAAGTTCTATGGGAGCCCCTTGCAACTCTGCATGGAATTTATATGTTAATTTGACAAAGTTGGCACTATCACTTTATTTAATCTTCTCATTCAACATATTACACATCTCTAAAATTAATTAAGAATATTTAAAACTTTCAATAAAGTTCTATAATATTCTCTTTAAAGCTGTTATATGTCTTTTATGGGGTGTTCTGCATATGTAATTTTTGTGCTATTGGAAATTATACTATTGTAGTCAATGTTTTTTTCTCTTGGAATACTGCTGAAATAAAGGAATGTGATATTCATGTATTAACTTTATATTTAGAAATATTTCAAAGTAACTATCTCTAATATTTTCATATATGTTTGGATATCATATGTGGACATATTACTAATCTGTAGCATTGATGTAACAATACCTCAGAGAAAAGAGTCTAGAAATGGGCCAGCTCATGTATAGATAACTGATTTATGACAAAATGAAAAGGTAAATAGGTTGAGAAAGGATAGTTTTTGCAATGTATGATTATGAAAAAATTTATATCCACATGAAAAAATGATCTTTTTATCATACATCACACCATATATAAAATGACTCAAATAGATCATAGATATAAATGTAAAAAGTCCGAACTATAGCATTTCTAGAGAAAAATAGGAGAAAATTATCTGCTCTGTAGAGTTTACAAAATGCTTCTTAGCTACAACACCAAATATATTACCCCAAAAGAATGAAATGATAAAATGGGTTGCATGTACTGTATCCAAATTTTATGTCTATAATATATGTAGCCTATTATATGTTGATATGCCTCAATAAATTTGCTTTAACGTAGCAGCAGATAGGCTTGTTCTGTGGACATCTCGGAGGCATCCAGTGACCTCTAAAGATATCTTTGCCAAGTTCTTTAGGAAGATTTTACTTGTGTTTCACCCAAAATCTCCTTTACTGCACTATCAACATTGAATTTTCCCTTTAAAAAATATTAAACACTCACCTTGTTTATTTGAAATGTGGAATCACTTAGCTGATGTAATCTGTATATTTTGGGTTTCTTACAGGTTGAGCCCAAAGCCGTGAGATGGAGAACGAATATAAGGAGATTCTGCTATTCAAGGGCCTGGAGACCCTCAACGATGAAGAACTAAAGAAGTTTAAGTTCTTAATTCCAGAAAAGCTCCAGATTGCCAAGAGCCGACTGCAGCCCGCGAACAGAACAGAGGTAGCTCAGTTGATGATTGAAAGAGTTGGAGCAGCGGCCGCACTGAGGGAGACCATTAAACTTTTTAAGAAGTTAAAACAAAATGAGGCAGCGAAACATCTTGAGGAAGAGAAAAAGAAAGGTAATGTGGGAGTAGTCCAACTTTCCTGGCCTCAGAGAAGGAAAACTCATAGTGCGCACGGTTAGAATTTGCTTGCTAACTTGGCCCTTTGCCCCCTTTTCTCATACTTTATGGGAGG